>JAQGAD010002238.1:0-14448 GCA_034696625.1 Isotomurus palustris
TAAAAAATATCTAATCGCTTAATTTTGCCCGTGCTTCTTCAAATATTTCTGCTACACGCAAACCAAAACAGTTTGCAAGCAGCAAATTTTTTGCCTAATAATGCAGTTCACGTCTCTCCTGTTGTCTATACGGTTACCCTACTTCACCAAAAAGAATGCGAAGATGTGCGAGCGGAAGAATAAAAAATCAGAAATCACAAGTTTGTACTTATGTTTTTGCTCACCAAAAATCTACGAGACGCATCCGTGTGGTAAATCTATTTTATACAGTCCTACGAAAAAATAACACAGTCAACAGTACGAAGAAGACTAACTGTTTTTAAAGTGAGATACACTTTTGTTCGTGCAAAATAAAATGCAAAATATCAAGAAGCGAAAGAATTATATAACGTTTTTTGTGTAGACAAATTCTTAAGTTTGTTTAGTAAGGAGTCTACACACAGTTCTAATGTTTATCTTGTGTGTGTGTGTGTGCTATACTTTAATGACAGAAAGATGAATGAATGTCAAGCTCAGAAGAATTAAAAAGGGTTGATGAGACGAGGAAGAGACTTAGTTGATTATAATAACCATCTCTTTCAGTCTGCTTTTTACATTTTGTGCAAAGTCATCTTTTAGTATGTTAAGAGTTTCAGAGACAGTTGAACGCTTGCTTGGTTTTGCCGAAGAATTCTTTTGTGTGTTCAATGGACATTCGTAAATTACAGAAGAATAGACAGCATTTTTCATTGCCCGTTATGATTTTGCTGTTTTGATTCTTTGCTTACAAATAAAAACGATGCGATAACTCTTTTCAAGTTGAGAAATGATGACAATTCTGTTTTTTTTTTATTTGCAGACAAGTACAACTGATTGTCCAGAACACGGCAGATCTCGTCGGAGGACAACATTAATTTTAGTTACTTCCGTAGTGTTAGCCACTCTAGGTGTTCTCAGCATCGCAGGAATCGCTGCTTACCTTGGAAGTAAGTTTACTTTACGGATTTTTGTTTTCAAGTAGGAAACTGTTGGTTTTAGATGGGATAGGTAGTTGAAAGAGAAGACCTGCACACAGACCAGAACTATTATTGTACAAGTAATATGAGGTTTAGCGAGATTTTATTAAGTCTACGGAGGCTATACACTTCCAATCCTTGGGGACTCATTCACGCCTATCGCTGAGAGTTATAATCGAATTTAGCAGTAAACTTTTAAGTGTCAAACCATTTATGTCAAACCTTGTCATAAAAAATTAATGTTCGCATAATTTTCATGCTTTAAAGGTAACGTAATTACATGAAGGATGCTGCTATGATGTTTTTAATTCATACCTGCTTCGCATACAGAAGTCTTCGGTTGTTTATATAACCCTAAATTAATTCTGCAGAAATCTTCCTGGTTATGTACCGGCGGAGGAGAATCTTGCGTAAAAACTGAAGCGTTGAAATCTGCAAAATCTGCCTGCAATTAATTATACCGTTTCATAAGTTGAACAAACCGAGTGCAGAGCTCTAAAAAAGAACAGAGGATGTAGGATGACTAGGGATTATTGAATTACCATTCACTAATTGTCTTAAGACAGTTCGTCACTCGAGGTGAAACAATTCATGTGGCAAACCGCTAGACAAACCTTGTCTTCTAAATAACAACTTCATACTGGGAATAATAAACCACACTGAACGAATTAAGCTGATCTTAATTCATTACGCATTGAAATACAAACAATACGCTGGCATTTATAGAATCTTAATTCTTTTGAAGTCAAATGTATGAACAAACTTATAGGGCTGTTTAACTTTTAAATGCAAATCAAAGGCGTGCATATATTATTATCTTATTTTTGTCTCAATACATCTCACAGAAATGCTTTGAAATGTGCGATTAGTAATCTGAAATAACAGAATTGATTGTCATTATGTTTTGTGGTTAAAGTTCTTATGTAATGGGAGGCGGGAGGTACTGAGCTGAAATTCATCTCTGTATGTGAGTGAACCATAGGAGCTTTTGTGTACCCTCAATCCTCGAACAATACTGGCATCCCTCAAAAATAACAGAGAGATTAATTCAAGGCTCAACAATTACTTAATCATATTTATTGAATACACACATAATTACCGGAGACTGTCTCACATAATAATGATTCAATCGAGATTCTCGTTAAACAAGGAGATCCCCATACACACACACACACGCGCGTGTCATGCAGCGTCTAGGGAAGAATACAAATATCTTGGAGCATCACTTAAAAGGTCTCATTATGTTAAGTTTGTTGCAGCTTCCCATAAATGTTTAATGATGTGTTACAATGTCTGAAGGGTAGGATAATTGTATCCAAAGGATGGCTCGTTCTTTATTCAAACATGTTAGTAGGTGAAGGGCTCACTTGATCTGGTCCTTTCCGCACGACTTGCTCATGTCATTTGCTTGTAGAGAAAACACCAATGCGAGAAAACACTTATGGCTAATTGTTTTCTAAACGAAGATATTCCGATGGTAATGAGCGACTAAATGCTACAGCCTATTGCGTAATCGTACTAATCGTAATTTATTAGATAGCTCAGATGGATCACATAATTTTAGGCGATCCAGGACACATATGCATTATCATCATCATCGAGTGTATTTTTTGTTTAGTTACGGCAGGTCAAAACTTCGTGAATGTCAACGATGGACTTTGAAGGTTAAGCTGGGATAAAAGGAGGGCTGGGGAGATAAGCCCTTACCCTTATTGGGAACCTGGTTGAGCTGAAACACAATAGGGAGAGATCTTCAGGAGGTGCTCAAGTGATAAATCAATTGTTTCGATATTCATAAGATGAGAGGATGTTCGATATGTCAGCCTCCAATCGAAACCAGCATGTGCATAGCACAACAAGAGACTTGGATGCATCTTCGTCAAGTGTCTCTTCAATCCTCAAATGTAAAAGTACTTGGGCAAGTCCCTTAAACGGAAAAGTGGGAAGATAGCATTCGTCAATTTGTCACATAATATGTAGCTGTAGTCTTATAAAGATTTCGTGGTCTCTGTGGATGATCTTCAAGGTGTTTAAAGTTTTTTACGTATTCTTTTATACACTTTTTGTTCCGATCATTCCCTCAGCTCACCGCATATTGAATTCGTTTGAGTTGAGTTCCATAAGACTCTATTTCGAAAAGGGCATGCGACAAGAATGCATGTGTATCATCACTAGAGATCTCTAGATATGGAACTTGGGAACACACCACTGCTGTGTGTCTCAATAAAGATATTCGGCAGATAATGTCTTCATATGTAGTTTTGTTCAATGAAGACTTTACGAGACTACTTGATTGAAAGAAATAATGGAAAAGTCATGCGGCACATGTCACTGAAAAGTCTCATCATCATCATCGCGTGCTCCTCAAGCGATTGAAACGATTGAAAGGCAAAAGGCTATCAACTCAAAGATCATTTCAAGTCATGGCCCATCGTATTTGTAATTTGAATTGTAATTTCTTGTGATTTTCTCTCATTGAGCAATCATGTCTCATTCATCATTCCTCCACTCATTTACTTACGTGTGTGCCATTCTTTTTAACTCTCCTAACGAATTCCCCATTAACATTTTTGTTGTTTCAGTCATCTCCAAAAACATCAGCAACAATGCAAGTCAATATGAGGAGTCGTACCTGCAGTCGAACACGAGTAAAGAGAACGCATCGGCTGAGGAGGAGTTTGTCTACGGACAAGGCAGATCGCGTCATGACCACCACGGAGACTCGGACGACCCCGGATGGATTGACCTCACCAACTCCCTCTCAGACACGAAGACAGGCTTGGAGTCCAAAGACTCTCCTGAAGATCTCATCAGTCCTCACAAAACAAATGTCGACTTGTCTGGAGAAGTAGAACAGGCCAATAAAGCGCCCTCCTCCTCCTCTGCGGAGATCATCAAAGGAATGAAGATGAACTTGACTCTTGACAGCAATCCGGTTAACATTGCTCCTCGACCCTTCCCTGTGGTTGTGACCAGCAGTAGCAGCACCCCCAGTACAAGCAGCAACAGCAACAGCAACAGCAACGACCACTCATCCCCACCGACGGACGACTACGGGGCAACAGGAGACTCAGGAAGTTACGGTAACCCAGTTGACATGATTCCTCCTCCCACACGGGAGAACTCGGTTAGCTACTTTACGGAAGGAAGCACCTCAGTCACTTCATTTACAAAACCTCCTCCACGACATATTCGAAACAGACATCGATACCCGCTGACAAACTCCCATTCTTTGATTCCCTCAACAACGACGCAAGTGAATGGAAGGGATTCCTCCAACGAGGAAGATCAGTTAGGCCAGGACAAAACACAAAATGTGACATCCACTTCAGTCCCTTTGGATCGTGATCGTGACGATTCGACAACAAAAACCAATAAAAGCAGTGGCAACTACAACTACAGTGGCAACTACAGAACTGGGGATCGTGAGAACGACCAAGTGATCCATCTCAGACCTTCAGATGCTAAAGAGGCAACAACGGCGATGACTACGAACGAAGAAGACGAGCAAATGCAAAGCGACTCTCCGATCGCCGTCCCTACAGACGAGTCTTTTAATCAACAAACTCATCACGAAAGTAATCATCATCCAAGTGTATTTATCGACAAGAGGTTAGGCCTTGCCGACGGGATAGGAGAACCCATGGGCAATCCTAAGGGAACTCATGATGACCCTCATAACATTCCTACTACTGTTGGAGGCAGCAGCAGCAGTGGCAGCCACTCCAATTCCAATCCAACAATCACTCATCCTCACTCACTCCTGCGACCTGAGCAACAACAACCCAAATTGGAGAAATCAAGAGTTCATGAAGACTCCACTCCTGATTACTTTGTTCCCATTACGCCCATCGTAAGTGCAGAGCGAGACGACTCTCTCCTCAACAACCACAAGATGCATTTGACATTTGATCGCATTTCTCCCGAGTTCTACGACAAGAATCCTTGGACTCCTCTTCTTGACCGACCCAACTTGGATAAGAGACCGAGAGTCGATGTGAACAATCGGAATGGCAACACAAACAACAATGGCCAACAATCTCCCATTACCACCACCACACCTAAACCCATTAGGCTGTGGAATTCCGGAGATGAATGGGCTCCGCCTGATGCAAATAATCGAGGAAATGCCAAACCTGGTGGGTTTCAACCACCTCCACATGAATACTACGGCTATGGTCATTCCGCAAGTAGTTCATCTGCAGATTCCAGGGGTGACAACCAAAGTGGGAAACCAACACGACTGTCCTCTGACAATAGACCCATTAGTCATGGAACTGTAGACACGTCGTCTTCAGCTTCAAAATCAAAGCAAGGAAATCATGACCACACAGATGATTCGGTTGTCAATCCCACCACGTCGACCAGAGTGGAGGAAGGAGAGGAAACAACTGCAGGAGGATTTAGACCAGTCCTCATGCCTTCCTACACGGTGATCATCCCTCACATCCCAAATCCTCCGAAGAGAGTCTCAGCATCATCGACTCATTTTGCAAGTCAGCACAACAAGGAATCCACAAATACAAATGAGAAGGAATCTGTTAGAGAAGTTGCGTCTAACAAGGAAAGCATTGGCAGAGATGAAGCGACAGGAGACGCATCTTTCAAAATGGACAGAATGGGTGAAGCTCCTGATGATTCAAATGAGCAGACTAAAAAGCAAGTTGATGAGCAAGAAGTGAAAAATGTCAACGGATCTGACAACCCAAAAAACTTTAATGACGAGGCAACGAAGAGTTTGGCGGAAGAAGTGAAGGATGAGGATTACGGAGACATTGACGAGGTAACGGTAGACCAAAGCACTCCTACGAAGATATACAAACTTGATCCAGACACGGTTGACATTGTTCCGGATACATTGGGACAACCGAAGGCTCATCCACCTCAGAGCCAAGATTTGGTGAGGGCAACTGCTGACAGTGAGTCGACGCAAGGGGAACAGGAACAAAGCACACGCATAAATCATTCGTCTTCTTCTGAAGACGGGGAAACAGTAATTAAGCCCGAGGACGTAGATCCTTTCATGAAAACTACAACTGATTTAATTATGAGTACGTTGGGAAGTTTGAATCTCATTAAGACTGCTTCACAACCTTCTGTTACTCCTATGCTTCCTCCAGTTCCTCCCAAGCCTGTGAAAATCGACGCCGAATCTAGTCCCAAGGATTCAGACATCGTCGGAGGAGGAAAGGACGATCCGTTGTTTCCTCCCGTAAGGTCATATGTCGGTGTGAATCTTCCCCTTCGACCGAAGCCCACAGACGCCTCAGAAGCCGCAGAAGGAGGACCTTCCAAGCAGTTACGTCTCACAGACGAAGAAGAAGACGGCCCAGGACCATTGAGACCTGATTTATCAACCACAGCAAGTCTCCACAAGGTCATGTCAATGATGATGGAGTTCGCAGGGGATGAAAGCAGCAGAGACCTTAAGGACCAATCGTTTGTTAACGTGACAAAGCAGAATGTCTTGTTGATGCTGAGGAATACAAATGGGTCGCTGTCTCTTGTAAACGAACCTGTGTCTTCGATTGCCCCTCCCCACAAGAGCTACGCAGGGTACCACAGGGAAATGAAGTCTTTCTCCGACAGGGACTCCAAAATAGACGAGCAATTTGTTCCAGCGACAAACGTAGAACATGTCCCCGTTCCCCTGATAGTCACAGAGAGTCCTGAGGAGGAGATGACCCAACAACCCCCCAGTAAGTCGAAGGTGTCTTCGGTCAAAGTAAACGATAAGAATTCCCCAGTGTACAAATTCGTGTTAAAGAAGGGGCAGTCAGTGGAAGATTTATTGAAAGAGATCTTTCACAATTACACAGATGTTCTTGAAGACGTTTATGATGAAGAGGGTGGTGATGATGAAGGGATGATGGATGACGAGGCTGGGGATGACGAGGAAGGTGTCCAAGAAGCCCCAATTATGCACGTCCAAGACATCCTCACACAACAACACAACATCTTCAACGCTTCTCGCCCTTCATCCGTAGCAGGTCATTCCTCAATGGGGTCGATGAAGTCTCTTCACGAGTCCGTAGAAGCTGAAGACCCTGCAACGACGATGGGCATCTCGACTACAACTGTCAAAATAAATCACATGCCAAGTATGCGACCGCCTTTGAGAGAACCGTTACTTGGAATGCTACACCATCCGTCAACTTCCGATCCACCTCCGTTGCAAACTGTCACCTCGATTGTGATCAATGAGGAGGTCCACATTTCTGTAGACTGTCCGAGTAACAGCAGCTTCAAGTGCGTGTCAACTGGCAGGTGCATTCCGTCTTATCTCAGGTGCAACTTCATCAAGGAATGTCCTGATAACTCTGACGAAGAGAATTGCTCGTGTGCTGATTTCCTCAAGGCAAATGGGAACGGAAGGAAGTTGTGTGATGGAGTTGTGGATTGTGCGGATGCCAGTGATGAATATGAGTATTGCGAATATTGCCAACCTGGTCAGTATATTTGCGCTGGATCTCGCACCTGCATTAATAAGGTACACTAGACACTTTCACGTCTAGGAGATTAGAGAATAACTAAGGATTCCTTTCTTATCGGCGATATATTGTGGGAATATTTTACAGACGCAGATTTGCGATTCTAAACGCGACTGCCAGAATGGAGATGACGAAAACGAATGTGTTAAGATTGGACGAACTAATGAAGATAAGAGCAGTAACACCGAATTGGAAGTGTTTTCATCGACTTATCACAAAACCGGACAGCTTATGGTTAGGAAACGAGGAATTTGGGGGAAACTCTGCGTGGAGACTTTCAGTTCCGTTGTGTCGCATTGGGAAGTGAAGGACTTGGCTAGGGCTGTTTGCAAAGCTCTCACATTTTCGTAAGCCTTGACCATATTTTTAAGATAATAAGTTATGAAGCTTGATTAATGAGGAGTAATAATTAATAACGGAATGACTTAACAGGGATTTCGAATCGGTGGAACGAGTTCATGACACGGCTGTGGCATCCACACAACCATACTACGAATTGTTCTACGGAGTGAATGCCAACGAAACTGATGGGAGTAACGAATCAAGTGAAACGACGACCACTCCCAGACCGGGACTTGGATTTAGGAAAACCGAGTGTAGGTCCAAGTTGGTTGTGAATGTCACGTGTCAAGACCTTCAGTGTGGAACTGCACCAAGATCTTACACACAGACTGCAAGGTATAGATTCACAAGGTTAATCAATTTATATTTATTCGTTGAAGATCTCTTACTTCTTAGGTGCTTTTCATTAAACTGACCTTTGTATGATTGAAAGGTTTGTTTTACTAAAGATTTTATTGCTTTTTTGTAGAATTGTGGGTGGTGCTAATTCGATGCCAGGAAAGTGGCCGTGGCAAGCTGCCTTGTACAAAAATGGAGAGTATCAATGTGGAGCGACTTTGATTTCATCCCGGTGGCTGTTATCTGCTGGGCATTGTTTCTATCAGTATGATCCGTTCCCTCATTGCATGCGCATGCTAAACACTTATTTATGAAACATCCGCAACTGTTCCTGAAATTTCCTAATTTTGATATTCATTCATTAAGCAGTGCTCAAGATGATCATTGGGTTGCTCGGTTGGGAACTCTGAGACGAGGAGCTACGGTGCTTTCTCCATATGAACAAGTTGTTCGCATCACTCACATCTTTCTCCACCCGCAGTACAAAGATGTTGGATTTGTCAATGATGTCAGCCTCCTCAGACTCGAAACTGAAGTTAATTTTACTGATTACGTTCGACCAGTATGTCTGCCTTCAAGGGAAACGAAGATAAGAGATGGACGAATGTGTACTGTTGTCGGTTGGGGACAACTGTTTGAAGTTGGAAGAGTTTTCCGTAAGTTTTTAGTTCAGATTCCTTCTACTTGTGATCACTTACATAATCATACAATTATTGTTCTATCTTGAATGTCGTATTGTCTTATCGTAGCGGATACGCTGCAAGAAGTTCAGCTTCCGTTGATATCCACCGCAGAATGTAGAAAGAGAACTCTGTTCCTCCCGTTATACAAACTAACCGATCAAATGTTCTGTGCTGGATTCGATCGAGGAGGACGAGATGCCTGTAATTATATAATAATTAATTAAAATCTCCGGCAGGGTCATATAATAATTGAGTTGTTTGATGTTTTCAAGGTCTCGGAGATTCTGGAGGACCACTAATGTGCCATGTAAGCTGTGTACCATTGTTACGCAATGAGATTTTAAAAAGGAACAATAGTTGATATTCTGTCTCATTTAAAATGTAGGAAAGTGATGGAAGGTGGTCTTTGTATGGAGTAACTTCAAATGGTTACGGATGTGCCCGAGCAAATCGTCCAGGAGTTTACACAAAAGTAGCATCATATTTGGATTGGATTTATGAAAAAATGAGTCAAGAAGGTTCATTTGTGTACCGTGACAAATCTAAACCTTGTCCTGGACATCGATGCTTATTAGGTATTTTTATAAAAATTGCATTCAAAGATTCCTGGCTCATATCCAACATCTCTGATTGAGAAATCATTCTGGCTATTACACAAATTATAATTCACATTAATTCTAAGAATCCTTTTGTTCTGTAGGCGAGTGTTTAGACAAAAGACAAGTGTGCAATGGAATCCGTGATTGCATAGAAGACAATGGAAGTGATGAGCGAGGACCAAATTGTACCTTTTCGGGTCGGACAACTAATCACTGATGCTCCCGATTAAGTAAACCTAAGAAGTTATTAGTAATTTAAAAATAACCAACCGAGCTCAATTTTTACGTCCTTTTTATACTGACTGATCTGCTCGTGAGTCTTCCTGTGATGTATCTCTGTTAAGTAAACCTTCGATTTTATGTTTCGGATTGCTGGGCATCTTTAGGTGAATTGTTATAGTCGCGGTAGTAGATTATATGATAATCTAATGTTAGTTTTATTTATTACTCACCTGAGTAGCCGTATTTTGTTGTTTTTGACGTATTGTACATTTAAAAGTAATGTACAGCGACTCAACGGAAGCTGTACTCGTAAACTCAAAGTACCTGCTTTGTAAAGTTACAAGTTGCGCAATATTTTACTTTAAATGCCGAGTTACCATTGTAAGTTACAAAAGTAGAAACAAATGAGGGGTAAATTCTAGTTGTGTTTAACTCTAGATTAATTTTGTGATACTGTCAGAAATGTCATGTCAAAAGTTTTTCGAAAAGCTTTTGCATTTAGCATGTGAACGATTTGGGGGTATACGCAGCTTAATACAGAAGCAGCAGGGGTATTAATCTTTAAGTATTTATCCATGCAAGAATGGTCCTTCGTTGCTTGCATATTCATTTGTAATTTATTTCTTGTGGTATTGACAACCACATTGGGGATTTGATGCGTTGGCAAATGCTATGATGGCGTTGTTCTTATTGTAGAACCCATAACTGGGAACTACTGTAGACATTTTATACCGCAGCGAGCAACAATAATTATGAGATGATGCCTACAGATCGTTTATGCTTTGTGAATTAAAGCGTTGTTTTCCAAGTATGATGTGAAATGCTAAATTGTTACTATTACATATGCTCATTGTTGACCTACGATTAAACAGAAAGCCAAAGTAAAATATGTTTATTTGACAAACCCAACAAAGCGTCTCTGTTATTTTCATTTCCACTAAAATCTAGTTTCTAGTTCAGAGTATAAAATCTTCACATAATAATATTATAATAAATCCATTGAATTATATTCACACCTCACTATTATACAATTAACGACTTAGATTCTCTCAACTTATCATAATTGTTCGTTTACTTGTAAACACTATAAGGCAGAAGAATAAATTCAGGTAAAACACTGGACGTAGAAAGGCCCTTGGTAGCTTTTCTTTCCGTTGTTAACATTCATTTGAGTGCTTCAGGTTTGAACCGAGTTTAAATCGTGAATTAATAGAATTGCATACATTTTCTTCACCCATACATTAAAATTCTCACGCATAATTATTGCAATAACTAATCATCTCGAACAGTTGTCACACAACACGGGTGTTTTCGGAACCAGCCCTTTAATCACAAACGTACACATGTATCTGTGTTTGACATTATTTCATCGAAAATCTCTTGATTATTGACAATATGGAATGGAAGCTCAATCTGTAATTAAAATGGACCTCTAGATTCGAGATTTTCATTTATGACTTATGACTTAATTTTAAATCATACCTTTATATGTGATTTCACTTTGCTGGAACAAAGTGAACGCACAGATAAATCGTCCATCGGAGTGTGTAAAACTCTGATTGTTAGTACTTGACAATATTCATTATTTTAAAGTACATTTTCCCCTGCAATTCATTGTGACCATTTCACATAATCTCACGGAACACAAGTGCATTGAAGTTGTTTTAAACACGCATTAATCAACCTATGTTTGAGTTGGTGCTTATTTTTCTAACCTTGGCTGTGCAGCAGGTACGTTAACGTAATTGTAAAGAAGTTCAATTGCCGAGATCTATTGAGAGAACCTTTCCATATTTAGTAAAATGTTATTCGAGATAAATAAATCATTTTTAAGTAAAAATACTGCTTGACTGGTCTGTATACAGTACTTACTATTATTTCAGTAAATTAGTATATTTGATTGTCAAAAGTCATGTACCAATTAATCATAAAGTTTCAGTCTGTTAACAGATTCAGAATGGACCTCCACACAGCCTTACATTCGTTTCATATAGCCTTTGTCACACTGAGTAATTTATACATATTTTCTCTTGTCTACACGCAGCACATTCAAAAGCTGAGTGGTATCCGGTAATTTCACAACTAAATAATGAGTACTTTGCACCTCATCGCAATTGCACAGATTACGAGATTGTGACTTGGAAAGTGACTAATTAACCAGTCTTCAACTTCAATGTCGATCCACTATAGCCTAGTGCTTCGAAAGAAATAGACTTGTCCTCAAAAACTTCCCTTTGAACTCCATCTCCAACGGCGTTGTCGTTGTGAGGGTTTTCTATCCTGACAGTATCTTTCCGTGATGCTTTGTCAACTCGTTTAGATACTCCGGGAAGAATCGTTAATGCCAGAACGGCAGCAATGTGAAAGAAGAAGTACAGCCTCCTAAAACATTAAGATAATAATAATAATAAACATGACATCTTTAACCAAAACATCAATTCACAACATCAAAAAAACTTACTTGTAAACAATCATGCTTGGCACAAAGTCAAGGAGAACAAAACAAAATGAGACGTAGGATACGACCAATCTAGTGGTGAACCATGTAAGGAAATCGTATGATTTCTTGGCATAAAAGCTGTGTAGAAATAATGGGCGAATGGTCTTTCGAATCTGTAATAAAATTATATCCAAGTTTTTAAGTAATATTTGGTCATGACTCTCCTATCACAGTTGATAATGGACTCAAAAACATACGAGTCTAGCGGTGAAAGTGAAGAGAGCTCCCGTTAAAAATGTAACGTAATAGCCTGGATAGAATCCATGCCAAATGGCGGAGGCTCCGTAAGTGACCACAGTTCTGACATTTGGGTTGAATCTTTCATAGATTACGTATCTCAACCACTTCATCGTTCCAATGTTCCACTGCTCTAAACTCTCCTTCAAGTTCAACCCCTTTTCAAACCTAATGGGGTGTACGTTCGTCACTAAATCCCAAGATTTTGTTTCCTCGCAGTATCCTAAGCCAGATGCATTGCAGACTGCATCGGATAAAATCCAAGCATGGTAATATTTGCTTCGTTCTAAAGTTGTGGCGATAGTTATGTAGATGATGTTATCAAGCAAACTGGTTGCCTCCAAAAATTCTGGATCTGCAACGAGAAATTAAGAGTCATGTTTTAGTAAGAGTAAGGTCTTTGCATCGAATTTGAGAGAATAAAAACTAGATACCTTTCAGGCGATTAGTTTTATAATGAGGAGCCACTTTAATAAACAAAACTGCAAAGAACACGCTCGCGAACAACTTTTTCAAGACCACTTTCAAAGGATTAGGTGAAGCATCAGAGTGAATAAATTCTCTGTAATCTTTGAAAAACACTAGTGGTCCAGCAAGCATAGATTGAAACAAGAAAACGTAGCTCCAATACTCACACAAATCTGGAACTTTACTGTGAAACAAACGACAGAACACAATTTTAAGTACAGAAAATTTGAAATTATTCGAATCCAACGAAGTACCTTATAGCATGTTTCTTTTGCAGATCTGTAGCTTTGTGGTCTGCGTCATTTTGGCTCTGACCATCGCTAATTGCAAACGCAAGCGACGTAACTTTCTGTGTCAAAACCATCATTGGTCCTGCAAATAAATTGATATATTTTTTCCATTTTACGATTCACAAATCCCATTAATCTCTCTTACAACACTCTAATTTTAATACCTGTAATGTCAAGCGAGTATCCCCCATGCTTTTCAAAAAATTGTCTTTTAAGATGTAGGTAGGAAAGATAACCCATAGACAAAGTCATAACGAGCCTGGAA
Organism: Isotomurus palustris; assembly: GCA_034696625.1. Taxonomy (NCBI): domain Eukaryota; kingdom Metazoa; phylum Arthropoda; class Collembola; order Entomobryomorpha; family Isotomidae; genus Isotomurus; species Isotomurus palustris. The sequence goes on from JAQGAD010002238.1 coordinate 13,432, forward strand.
GCAAAACATCATTCGTCAGTTAATAGCATATCTAATATTTAATTAATGCACTTCAATCTACATATAATCTTTAGAAAGCAAAAATAGTACACACCATGGCATTGATTTCGTCTTCACTCTCCTCATCACAAAATAACTCATCCCAGCGGACACGATTACATGACAAATTAGAATACCGAAGCAGAAGTAACAAATGACGATTCCACAAATGAGAGAATATTTGTACCGGACTCCTGGATCTTTTACCCATCTTCTTAAACAGTAACTTAAGAATAGGGCAAATATTTGACACGCAATGAAGTTCACCTGCAACAGCGAAACAAATAATATTATTGCATTTCCTCGTTCATTATATTACATACAAAAAATGTTTCATTGAACACTTCCATTTCCCACGGAATTATCTTTCATTTGTAAACACACGAAGAGAACAATCTTATCACCAACTTCTGCATTGGGAAATGAATTCGTAACCTTTCGGGTAACTCTATACTCAATATCTAATATCTCTTCCAACTGCTGTCGTCTAAGTTCTCGTGTTTCCAAATTCACATATTACTATTTGCTTGTTTTTTTCAAGATCTTTCTTTTTCATTCATCCTTTGTAATAAAATCGCAACCAACCCTAAACTGACAGTTAACTGTAAACATTTTGACACTCATTACTGACGAAGTCAACGCATTAAACTGACAACACGATAACCAAAACAAACTCCCATTTATAAATTCCAACTTCTCCTCTTGGAGTTATTGAACGACCTATTGCGAAATACTAATATGTACTCTTCCCGTGATAAATAATCAAGCTTACTGGCATTGAACTGATTGAACACTTTAAGGCTGTAGCTTGTTGCCGGGAGCTATTCGAAACTTAATTTTTATACGTTTTAATTAACCGCAATATCCTGCCTGAGTATTAACTGTCGACTCGAAGTCCACTCATCACCTTCAAGTATCACTTTTTACCGAAATGCTGTTTGCATCAGATTTTTCCTAAGTGCTTTTACTAAGCTGAAT
>JAQGAD010002239.1:0-14448 GCA_034696625.1 Isotomurus palustris
TCACAACTCATTAATTTTTCTTGTGAAATGAACCGCAATTAATTAGCATCTTTCGGCAGAGTAATTAGGCGTTGATGGCGTTGTAGCTTCTGCTCCACCGTCACTCAATTGTGTCCTATTTCTCTTAGGACTTTCACCATGGTCAAAAATTGCATGTTTTTAACTATTCAATATTTAACTACGATTTCAAACACTGCACTTTATTCAAATGATAGCCATGAGGCAGCTAATTGCAGGTTGTAGTAGCATATGCGCATGTAAATGAAATAAAATCGATTCGATTCAATTTAAGGCTCAAGCAACACAGACTTAATTAGAGGGGAAATGTTTTAGTAAATGAAATACTGCACAAAAGGCAAACGAAACAACATTTCACCCTCCCACATGAGTTTATTCGTCGGAGATTCCACCTTCTGGAGAAGAGAAAGAAGAAAGCATACGAATGATCAAATCAATGCACCAACATTGATTATCCTCCAATTGATTGATACAGTAATCCACTGTGGCTTGCGGTAGAACAAAGAACGCTGCAAATAGATATCAATAAAGATTTCCCCGTGTTCTCTCTGTCTATCTCTGCAGGTCCATCTATATATTTATATCATTCCCCCTCAGTCTTTAATTTGAAGCATCTCCTGTTGTATGTGTACCTACGCAATAATACACCCAAACCTGCTTTCATTTCATTGCGTCCTCATCGAACTGACAGGTTGGAAGCCAGAAGAGGATATTGTTTTACATAAACCTCTGAATCGTTGACTGTTCTTGTGAAATAAACACGAAATTGCAGGCAGGAACTTGGTATAATGTGATCTTGACTCTGGCTTTATCAACCAACACAGCACATTCTCCTAAAGCTAAGGAGGTGAAGTTCAGGATAGCGCTGGGTTGGTTGGAAGGAGGTTGGCAGTGGCATATTCCACAGAGAAACTCTGACTTGAGTTGCTCAGCAGGCAGGATGTCCAGAGGTTACGGTATGGAAAATGGAAATACAAAAGGCGGATTCGGCTTCTTCGTTTCCCTTAGTCGTTCACCGCATCTCCTCCTGACTAAACTTCGTTATGGTAGTCCTTCCTCTCCAGCAATTACAACAAGTCCCCCTTCATCTCAACTCTCAATCCCACAAGGACTGCTTTCTCCACAAAGGCCATCATCTCATCCCCCAGCTACTTTCACCACCACCACTCCGGAAGTTGTCTTCTAAATCAACATGACTTACTTTCAACCGTTTTTAGTTCCACAGACACTCTATAATTGGTGACTAATAGATATAAAAAGAAGTCTCACTCTGCTCTGAAATAGAATCCCTCCTTCACCTCATTTACCCTACACTGCTGCTGCTGACTCTGTAACTTTATCTCTTCAGTGGTCAGCAAAAAGCTCATATCAAAATCATCATCACCACTATTACCAGCAACACAGTAAATGCATCTTCTGCCTCTAGTTGCCCTCGAATCTGAGTTCCCAGCACTCTAATAAGAAGACTCAATCCCTCATAAAACCCCGATTATCGTTGGAACGAGCTTTATCTATGGAAGACACCTTCTACTCCAACTTCGACATCACAAATTCGTCTGAGGACTTTTGTGGAGGCAACTGTTCGAATAGCTCTACCATACGACCTGATGGAAAGGAAGATGAGTTCGTGGTCACCATTGTTGTCGGAGTCCTCTTGGGTGTCCTCATTTTGGCTACGATTGTCGGTATGCTATTTGTTACGCTATTTTACTTCACAAACATCCCATCATTTCAATTACGAGATAATAGTCTCAATCTCAAATGACTCCTACCATCGCATGGGGTTATTTTGTTTCGTACAAATTACTACCTACAAAATCTTACACACACACACGTACAACAAGTCTAGTAAATGTGTTGGCCAACAACACTTACAATACGACAAGTACAACAGTACAAGTGTAAAGAGAGGCTCGTATATATAATATAGAGTGAATACAAATTAGACTCTTAGTCCGACTCCTGTCACGGACTATTAAGCAATAAAATACTGCTCTGAATTTACTCCTTAAGTCAGTATTTAGGCTAGCAGCAAAGTGCCCACGAACACGCTATTGTAATAAAAGAACAGAATGCTTTCCTTATACTTTCACCCATCTCATTTGTCAAGTTGATTCATTCCATTATCACGTCACTTCACAAGTGCCCTTTGCAATAATCCAGCTGTTTAATCCTCTTCCTCCTCTCGTGAATACTAACCATTCAATCACAAACAAGAATAGATAGTTGTAAACTCAGAAGTATTTTTCGTTTTACTTTTATTGCTACTTTTGATGTTTACTACCAAACATCATCCTCTTTGAAATATTGCATAAAGATCTCTTTGTACACGAAATAATGGGGAGTCCACATTCTGTGTGTGTGCATGTGCATAATGTGAATACAAATGGCTTTACGTAATTTCTCAAAAATATTTTTAAAATATAATTTAAAATGTGCTATTAACAGTGTTTAGCAAAGTTTCATTATTGAACTTCTAAAAGAAGAACGCAAAGCAGGATGTCGGAAGGAGACAATAAAGAATAGTAGAATGTTGAGATAGACCAGTGATGCTCAAATTGGATGCAGTCCATTGGATTTGAAACAGAACAATAAAAGAGTTCAGAGCGGAGGTGATATGAGAAAAGAATTGTGAAACTCTGAATGATTAGGGAGTTGAAGTTCAATAAGGTTTTGTGTGGAGGAACAGAGAGACAGAGAGGAGAGGTGAGGATTACTTATTTCATTATATGCAGAGTATAAGTTGAATCTATACAGGAGATGAAAGCAAAGAAGTAGTACAGAAAGGAGCTTTCATGTTTGTAGTAAGTTTTATTTCATATACCTCAAAGTCGGGTGGAAGATGTAGACGGGAGGGAAGAGGATTCTGTTACGCAATGCTTGTGTAAAATTGGAGGAAACGAGGAAAAGAAGGCAGAAAGAAAAGATCGAATATTTATTTGCTCTTTTGGATCTGACGGGAGCCATACGCCGAGTGAACAGATGTGAATATTTAATTTGGTCTGATGATCCCTCAAATCGGAGAATTTTGGGATACTCTGTATGCACATATTCTATATATATCATAGGCGCTCAGGTCTTTAGTATCTACTTACTTATTCATCACATCATCTTATACACATGACATTGGGTTCCATCTCCATCGTTCACGTATATTTAATATCCTGATCAAACAACCACCAAGTTTCACCGATTTGGCTCACTCGAGGCGTAACCTTACCCACGTATCAATTCACCGCAGGTCCATCTTTGTCTAATGCAAGGATTTATTTCTGATATTGGATACATGGAAGGTTTATAAATGGGTGGATCGTGTCACCAATGCCCTTCTGTCAACCTTACAGTCAAACATTCAAAGTCCTGTTGACACAAGTACAATAATATCCTCAACTCACTCAGATAATGACGGAAATCAAGCTCACTACGATTCATCCTTTATTATCACAACAACAAAACTATTCACCATGTAAATAATAACTCAACTCAATGAATGGGTAATTGGAGAAATTTCACATGTATAGGACATAATAGGATACATATATAACCGTATATTAAGGAAAATGAACATGTGAAATTAAAGCACACGCTATGGCAGAGTGCGAGACATAATGCGGTACAGTAGTCATACATCACGTTTTACAGAAGAAACGCTTGAGATCTGACGAATCTGATCTGTTTGCGATCCAAACAAGCTTTCTCCGTTGCATACATTTTTAAATTTATCTGTTTCACTGTTACGAGAACTTTTCTATTATTGAAGGCACACACGTGACTCCTCTCTTATCTTTTGTATACTTACTCATTTGTCGATAAGACAAAACATGTTTTCGAAAAACATTGTTTGTTATTAGTATGGAAAGGAAGGAGGGTTGAATAATTAATGAGATGTGCATTTCCACTCCAAACTCGAGGTTAGCCCCATAAACCCAAGATAATTTAGAGGTGGCTATAAACGTGATCCGATAAAGCTTTCACCAATACTTTAAAAAGGTCAGCAGCACTGAGCACTAAAGGGAATAAAGTGTAGTGCTTATGAAAATATAATTCATTGGCTTTAAGGAAGGATGGATAGAGAATTCTCATAGAGCCCAGTGAGGAAAGCAGTTAACCGAGAGATCAACCCCTTTGATCTTGAATCTTGAGGAACAGGAGCAATGGAAAGCTCTTAGCAAATTCGCTTCATTTTTAAGTACAGCTCATCCAAAAGTAAAATCCTGTTTGTTGTGGAGCACAAAAATTGATGCGGTGGCTGGGGACGGAAGCATCGCAACGTCAGAGTTAAATATTTATGCGCCTGGCGACACGTACAATCCCATCTTTGCTCGTCTTCCCTCGTTCCATGTGGTAAATGATAGAATGATAGCATTGTGGCCTTGTGGCTGTGGAAATTTACTCGGTGGCTGAATCTGCAACAATCCATCGTCTTTCTCATGAATAGTATATTGGCAGGAGGTGCAGCAGCAGTTAATTTCTCCACCAGAGTTGGAAGACTCGCTTTCACTCTCCCATGATGATTTACAGTGTGAGGCATTCACTCAGGCGTAGTAGCACTACACTAGCCCGTCCATTTAGAATTGATACAAAGCTTTATTGTCCTATTCAACTATTTAGTCATGAGATGAACTAAAGTGAGATAGACCGAAGCGTGAACCCAAGCTAAAGAGCTTCAATGAGTACCCATTTATGTGCAAAGTGTCTAATTCTCTCCTTCAATAGGGGCATTCTTAGATTTTTATTCCTCATCCTCTACCAAAGCTATTTTAACAAACTCACTACGAGATTTCTACTCGCTTACTATACTCTTGCAACTTGATATGACTTCCCGAACTTCCAGTCGACCCGTTCACACATAAAACAAAATGTATAGTGATATAGTTATAACTAATTCCAGAATCCTATCCTTCGACCTTTCTCCACGTATAATCTCCACTTTCTCTTCTCTTTGACATTGGTATGGTCATATCGGCACACATCTTCGACTTCTACACATATCACTATCTAACTTGAAACTTGGAACTAATTGCTATTTAGCTGTAACCACCCACTCGACTTCACTTTGACCCAACAGAAATTCTGAGAAAAGGCCAATTAAACACAGAACTTTCGTTTCCCTGCGTCTCCCTTCCACTTACTGCCTGAATGAGAGAACTTGATGACTGAATGAGAGACTGGAAGTGAATAAGTTGTTTTCAGAATGTAAAGTCAAAACGTAAGCTAATCCAAGTTATCAATAGGAAAAGAGGTTAGTTGAAATACAACCACAAAGCTACCACAGCTGTCTCCTACTACGTTGATCAAGGAGAAAGTCGTCTTTTCAGTCTTTTGCCTACTTTTATGTCACACTCATGAGACTAAGCGGACCCTCGGTGTGTGTGTAGTCCTACAGTTTGATTGAGCAAGACACATGGCTGCAATAAAAGCTTGTGGTAGTGGCTGTGGCGGATGCAGAGTTCTAGTTTTGGTAGTTTACCCTTCAGAATACCAGGAAGTCGGGAGAAAGTATGTGTAGGGTGACTTACACCAAATGAAAGACACCGGGAGGCATGTAGACTCCCAGAGAGAGAAAGAACAAAGATCACACAATTAGAGAAGTTGTATGTGTGTGTGTGCATGACACGGGAAGATGAAACCATCACACACACGATACCTCAGACATGCCTTTCACTTTTCCTCTGTGTGTGTGTGTATTTCAAGGAAATTTTAAGGAAGTGGGACACTCATTAGAGGATCAGGTGTAGGCCAGGTTGGGTTTAATTAAAAAACTTGAACAACTTGTGGTATAAAAGGAGGTGAGCTTTCATATACCTCGTATGTGCTCGCACGAAGCAGCGCCACTCCAAGAATAAAAGCAATGAACCTTCAGCTAAAGTAAATTATTATACTATTCTGCGGCACAACCACCAAAGAGAATGAAACAATGTACGAGGGACGAATTGAGGACTTGTTTCTGAAAAAGGTGGGGACGACTCTGCTCTGTGCAAATGGTGTAATATTGAGTGAAAGTCTAATTCTCCCAAATGTATAACCTGCACGTTTCCTTTCCATTAGGTGATGAGAAAAATCCTTGCGGAAATTGGTGGAGAAATACTCTCCGTCTTCTTCACATTTGGTCTTCGAATCTTCCCTTTTATATACACTTTATACGGTTACCTCACTTCTCTCCCGTCTTGATGATGTGGTTCGTGTGTGTACACCTTTATTTTCTCACACACACTTTTTGTGTGCACAAGATCAAGGAAAAATAACTCTCTCTGTCTTACTCATCCTTTCCCTTTATGCCCATTTCTATCATTCATTCTTAATTATTTTCCTTTCCTTCTAGAACAAAAGACCAAGCACAATTCTCTCATTCTTATTAATACATAATGCATCAGTAAGAAAACTTCTTAAACAGGAGGGCCATTTTTCTCCTGTCGCTCTTTTTATTGTGTGTTCTCCTCTTACGGAATCTTATTGCAGGATAACCATTGTTCGAACTCTCATTCGTTGATTTCAATCCAATCCAAAGTGAAAGTTTCTTGGGAAATATAACAACCACAGACTTTTAGTATTCTTTTATTTGGCAGGCAATGTCTTCGTCCTTGCTGCGATATGGATGGAGAAGAATCTTCACAGTCTTCAAAATTACCTGATATTTTCCTTAGCCGTGGCAGATCTCATGGTGGCTTGTCTCGTCATGCCGTTAGGAGCTGTTTACGAGGTGAGTACGAATAAAAGTAGTTCGTAAAAGTCACTCATTCGCAGTTTGCTTGCAAGCTCACTTGTACGAAGATTAATTCCTATGCAGTAAAGTATTATGTTGCTTCTGTGTATCCCTGTTCAAAGGAAAAGGAATGTATGGTATTTAAACTACATTTGTACAAAGTGTACCATCATCCTTCAATTCTCAAGTAATTTTCCTTACTGAATACATAGCTCGATTACGCATCTGAAGAAATACCGGGTGTGTGGTAAATTTCCTAAGGACTGTATCGATTTTGTTGTTCATTTCCAGAAATCTTTGTATTGATCCTCCATCATTAAAAGTTTATTGATATTGTTTGCACTTTTTAAATAAAAAATTAATCAAAGAAACTAGAACTTTTTCAAAAGAGTTTAGAACTCATGTGGAGCAGATTTTACACACGAAGTATTTTGTTGCACAACTGTGTCTTATCGTCTTATGTTTCATTTAATCTAATCAGATGAAATATTATAACTTGCTTAATCCCTGTAGAACATAAAATAGGCAAACATTGTAGCATGAATAACAAACAAAATTGATCGAAGTAATAAGCTACGGAAAAAAGCAGAGGAGGTAAAAATTTTTTTGTTGAAGGTCGAACTGTAAAAGGGATAGACAGAGTCACATCAGTTCATGTTCTGTGCTAGGAACTCGGGAAACAGATCTACGGAGGAATGAAATGAAACTAGAAATGTTTAGTTTTAAACTTTCAGGACCTCAGGAAGGAAGTGATGCAATCAGGAACGGAGAGAGCGCTTTGTAGCAAGAAATTCCGAGAGTCGTGGAAGCTATAAATCTGTATTGATTTTGGTTGTATTAGCTCATTGTTCGGCAGACACAGAGTTTATAAAACCCATACGGCCAGATGATAAGCTCTTTTCACTGGATGACTGGATTGATCAGAGTAAATCATTGAGTAGGAGTGTTTTTACGACCCTGAAGTGCACAAGGATATCTTTCCACTGGGTCTGGTCATCGGACACTAACAATTCTGACCTACAGTCACTTTTTCTTTAACGGTAGAGTAGGAAAAGAACACGAGAGACTTAAAAAAGTACGAGTCTCTCATCATCCGGAACATGATCTCCCTGACTCCGTCATTGGCAATATTCGCTCATTCCCTCCCAATCATAGTTGATTCCCATCTAAAGTCACTACACATTTCACTGGAAAGTGAAAGAGGAATCATTTTGCCTGAATGTCTTTTCATGAACATGATACAACCAGCAATTTTCATCTGCAACTTCAGATGTCTTTTTTCGTAATAGCTTTCTCTTTTTCGCAACATCCAATTTTGCGAAATCCTCAAAGACGGTAGATAGTAGGTAGAAAAGCTTTTATATATTTGACCTTAAGTAAGGAAATGATGAAACCGAATGATGGGAAACTTCTAAAAAGAGTAAAAATGCTTAATATTTACATGAAGATCTGTAGATTTTTATGAAAAAAGACCTACGTAAGAAGTACTTACGTACGTTCTGAAGTAATTCGAACTCATGCAGAACGCTGAAAGATTCTATTTCCTTTCAACTGTGTTTCTTAAAATGTTACTTATTGCTTCTGTCACAAAGGTTAAGAGGACATGTTTAGAGCAACCTATCTTCTTCAATAGTATTGCCTTTTGATGTTGTCTGATTCAACCAACAGGAGCTGTGCTTTTGTGTTGCTGCTATATTTATATGTTATATCTGTCGCAACGTACTTTTATAGTCTTACGAAGGAATTTCTCTCTCTCCCTACAGATTTCAAAATCATGGTCCTTGGGTGAATGGCTTTGTATCACATGGACATCCTCAGATGTCCTGTCCTGTACAGGTAAGCCAGAGATTAGATAACATCTAGACCACTCAGGTCATCTTTCTCCGGAGATAATGTTCCGTCACTCTCATCTCCGTATCTGTCATTTGCAAGACATTTATCAGACGATGATACCTCCAGTCTGCTCACTTTAGATGAAATATTGATCGTCCAGAGGACAAATAAATCATAAAAGGAACGTTGACTCGTGAAAGTGAGATTCATCGTTCTCTCCTAAATGTATCTTGCAACACGAAACCTTTACTGCTGCTATTATTTTATTTACTAAAACTCAGTTTAAAGAATGACGACCGAATTCTCGCTTTCTCCAGCTGAGAAAAAGTGAAAGTTAATATGCCATTTTTCAGGACATGAAAAGTTCTCAGAGAAAATGACAATTGCCATCGTATAAGTGGATTGTTCTGTCAGATACAGACTTCCTATATAAAAAATAACATTTGAGTTATTGGTCTGTCACTAATGCATAAGCACAGGAGAATGACTTCACTGTATTTTCTTATAAACAATTTAATTAACTAACAAATCTAATAAATTAATCTTTTTAACATAGACTATTCGTAGTGTAGCATGGACTTTTAACTGTTTGACTTTTTAAAGTTAGAAACAAAGCTCTAGGAAAATTAAACGGCAAACTAGATTGTTGTCAACAAGTAAAAAGTAAGCGAGTATGGAATTGACTCGCATATCATTTTCATTGGGAGCATGGCCTTGCGCCAAATATGCATAATTAAACTTCACAATTAAATTAAATTAAATTTTCGACTGGGAGTTAAAAGGTAGAGAGTATAATTCCTAAGTCTTCCCTTGTGTCTCAACGATAAGGATTTGAGTGTGCGTATCAGGTATCTCACTGAAAATTGTATTCAAGTCTTTCAAGTAAACAAGTAAAGCTTGAAATATGTCATGAACATTGATACTATGGCAGATAATGAGAATAGTTCATTCATAAATGGCACCGCCATTAGATGAAGTAATATTTGATAGTTAGAATTGACATTTATGAAGGTTTATCGGCTACCCAGGATGAACCAAATTTACATGCAGCGATCCAAGGAGCTGTGCATAATAAAACTGAGCCTTTCCTTTCCATACTTCCGAATATTGACTTCTCTCATTAATACAGACAGCAAACTGTGGTTTATCCGAAGCATTATTGCGGATGCATGTAGATGTGTATCCCAGCTTATTGAGAGGGAATGTGTAGACGTAGATGGGTTTATTTTAATTATGGGCATTATGAAACTTCCAGGAACCAGCAGCTTTCACTGTATACACTTCGGAGTCCACGAACCTTACGTAATATGATCAAAACATATTGCAAAACACGTATCGGATAAATCAATGCATCCTTCGTTTCTAAAGTTTATCCACAAACAACATGACATACAGTCAGTTATGATGATTCCTGTTAATTTAGACTTTTGCATCATTATATTATACAACTCATCTATACAATTAAAACTACAACACCACGCTATTTGGTTCGTTTGCTTTTCCAATTACAAACTTCCTAGAACTCTAACTCCCACGAGAAAGAATTGAGGAGATTCAATTGAAATTAATCAAACTCTTTGTATCCTTCATATTTACTTCGTTTGTGCAAGAATGAATCCATGGAGTGTGTGTATAGTAGGATCACAGCGTCAGCAGGGATGGTTAAAAAATAACGAATTTCGTCATTCCACAAAATACTTACCACGGAGAGTGAAAGTCTTTTCCCAGAAGTAAATTATTTTTGTGGTCTCAACAGCAAAACTCTCGCATCCTTCGTCAGAATTACACACAGACTTTTCCCGGGGTGAAATGCCTTTGTATTCTCCAACAGTTCTCAGATTTCAGCATACGTCAGTCATCCATAATTAATAAATACAACGATGGAAGTCATACATTCATCATTCATTAGTATTCGATGAATTCAATCATTGTGAACACATCCCTCTATTAGTTATTTGTACTGGAGATGAAGAAAGATTATTAAACAAATTTCTCGTAATCCATGTGCTATTTCTTGAGGAAATTTAGTTGCCGCTTAGTTCTGTAGGGTTCTTTTAATGTATCAAACGGGTAAACTTCAAAGATTGTAGATTTGCAGTCTTGGGGTGATTTTGGCAACGGCTTGGTCGAACATTCACTGAAAAGAAAAGTGGATTAAGGGTTTATTTGTTTCGTGAGTAAATATTTATCTTCGTATATTTATGATTGCTCGAAAGAAGAGCCTGTGCTGTGTGTACTCTAATTTACAAGAGCGGAGAGGAGGAGGAGAGATCGGCGGACGAGAGAAGGAAAAGACTAACAAAGATTTTTTATTTGTTTCATTCCTCAGCCTCCATTTTACACTTGGTGGCAATCGCAATGGATCGGTAAGTGCGGACACGACTTTCTCTCACTCACTTAGCTTTCACCCACGAATTACACAATTGGGCTGTTTGTCGACTGGGTCGCCGAAATGCCCCGCACACTTTCACAAATAACTAGTCCGATACACCCGGGTTCGTTTCAAGAGTAAACTTAATTAGACAATGCTCTCAAGGCTCACTCTCAGAAAGTCTAATAGAACTTTTACGACTTTCTCTGGTGCATTAGCTAGTTATGAAATCGTCCCAAGCTTCTTCCTTTCCTCGTGACATGTTTGTCGATGAATACAGACGGGAGAGATAATAGCAGCCTCGTAAAACCCTATAGCTAAGCAAAGTATGGAATTATAGGGAAAGGACAGATTAAATTTGCAAGAGTGACTCGGGCTCTTCTTCTCTCAGTATGGATGAACGGACGTACGAATTTAGCCTTGTGACTTTCTCCTTGTGTACAATCAGTTCTATTGTGACATTGTCAATTTGGTAGGAAGTTAAAATTAGCATTTGCACTTGGGATGATGGGGCTGTTGTGATTTTGCAGGTATTGGGCTGTGACGGACATCGACTACATCCACAGGCGGAATGCGAGACGAGTGCTGACGATGATCTTCACAGTGTGGACATTAGCGTTGGTGATATCTTTAGCTCAGCTAGGCTGGAAGGACGAAGGGTGGAAGATTCGGATAGAAGAAAGGCAGTGTAGTGTGAACCAGGATAAATATTATCAAATCTTTGCTACTCTCTCTTCCTTCTACGTTCCCCTGGCTGTTATTCTCTTTCTCTACTGGAAGATATTCCAGGCAGCGAGGAAAAGAATAAGAAAGCGAAGACCACCTGGCGGTGGTGGTGGTGCTGCGTCTTTGCTCCCCAGACCTGCAGCTGAAACTAGTCTCATTACTACAGCTTCGTCAAGCAATCCAAGTCCTGAGAAAACCGTCCTTATCAATAATTATGGCGGAGTGAAGGATCACACTGGACCGACTGACGAGCACCAGCAGCTCGGAACTTCTTCTGCTTCCACTGGCGGTGGTGGTAGTCTTGGTGGAGGACCTGACTCTGTTCGTCGCTCTGCTATGCACCATCAACTCCTTCCACCAAGCTCACCCAACTCCAGTACTGGAATTACTCCTGAAACCACTCCAGCAAGAAAGATAAAAGCTACGAGGGAGTCCGGCGAATCAAAACGGGAACGTAAAGCTGCCAAAACTCTGGCCATCATTACAGGTAGGCTCCAGAAAACGACTCCAAATTACTCTCTCCGACTCTTCCGTTACAGTCACTCTCAGTTCATTATCTCTATTTATTTGAGAGGCCTTGGGACTTATTCTCTCCTCTATCTCTTTACGACTGCACAATCAGAGCCTCTCCATCATTTCAATTACACACTACTCTGTCCTTCTCAATCATCTCTCTTGCGTGAGAGTTGACATGTTTCTTTCTCAGAGTCACACACTCCTCAGCATTTGCTCACGCAAATTAGATCACAAATTGCTGCATCACGAATACAACCATACATGCAATTGTTTCCGCCCTGACCGCTTAGGGTCAGTCGAAAGTAGACATTTCTCGCTAAATTGGGCTCTCCACGAGAAGAATAATTACACAGAAAGATTTATGACTCTAGTCATGATCCATGGGCAATGAAATCTGGAGTGAAAGTCCTGTATAAGAAATGTATACGCAGTAGAAGCAGAGAGAATTCTTTCAAGCTCACAGGTCTTTTAATTGGCTCCGACCGAATGTAATAATACCCTTGTGCTTGTACATACATACGATGGAGATTAACTGGCTCATTTAATCACACTATATCATGAGAAGTAATAAAAATTTTATGATTTTGTATACATTTGATGATGACTTATTGCTCAAAGCAGTCACGTCCTTGCAAAAAGTTGTAATCATTCGTAAAGATATAAAATTACTTTCGTGGGTAGTTTTTTTCCCTACGAAATGAAACCCGGATGGAGTGGAGAGTTGGAGACTGTTGACTGTGCCTAGAGAATAGGCATTTCTTGTGAAGATTTTGTTTATCATTCTTCTTTCTTTGGAAGTCGTAGTTTAGGAGAGAGTCAGTGAGGAGTGCACAATCATCTACAACTGGGGGTGGCAATAGGGAAGAATGCAATATCCGGGATTTTGTCAGTCTATCTTCTTGTAAAAAGCTAAACTTTTAGCTGGAAATGTTTGATACGTTTCATGACTTCCTTTCAATTCTAGTCTCTTTGTACAACCACTATTCTTACAAAACGACACTCTTTTCCAGACTTTTACAAGTTTTACAATTTGTTGAACGGGGGAACGAACAACGGGGGTACATATTGACGCAATGGTAATACCCGCATTTAGATTCTCCCAGTAGTTTACGAATAAAGCTGTAGCTGATCAAATATTTCAAATATCGGCACACCCGCAGCCAGCAGCAGTTCTTTGGACAGGAAGATACACACACACCAGCAGACTCGTCTTCTTCTGAGTCTGAGTGATAGGACAAGGAAGTGTTTAAAGGAAGACGTCACTTGTATTGATTCTTTAAGCATTAGTCGAAGGAAGTCAACGGTTATTGGATTTTCAACTTTAATTTGGACTTAGTTATAAAGGAGACACATTTTTGCATAGAAATTGAATTCATTGAGAGGAAAACTTCCTTACACATGGCTCATCGTATTCTTTCCTCGTGAATGGAGATGATGGACGTTAGGAAACTTTGGGTAGTGACTTTGAAGTATTCATTAGAGAGGGGAACTTTGGGGTTTATGGGAGGAGGGTAAAGTGAGACGGAGAAAGTCGGGTGAAAGGGCAGCAGAAGAAGAAGTGGGGCAGGTTTGTGTGCAGTGAAAGCACACTTTGTGTGAATTGCATTAGAATATGTGAACCATGGGCTAAACTTTGTTACAGGTGCTTTCATCGGGTGCTGGCTCCCTTTCTTCGTGACGGTCCTCACGCAGTCCCTGTGTGGATCGCAGTGTGAAGTGAGCCGTCATGTGTTTTCCCTCATCCTGTGGCTGGGTTACTTTAACTCAACATTGAATCCAGTAATCTATACAATCTTCAGTCCTGAATTCCGGCTTGCTTTCAAGAAAATCCTTTTTGGAAAGCAGACCAGGAAAAATCGAGCTGTAGCTGTTTAAGTGACAAGAGATTTGAGTGCCTCTGGATAAAAATGTATCTTTTAAGCGAAACTGCAGATCTTCTGCTTATGTTGGGGACAAGGTATGCACCCTATCTGCGATGAGATCTTTGACGAGTACAAAAGGGAGCAGAGTTGACACTGAACAAACTGAGATTGACGACTCAAGGAACTTACTCCTCAACTCCCGTACCTACCTCTCTCTCTCTCTCTGGCTTTGTGAAGACTTAGAAACAAGAAAGATCTGACTCCGAAAGAGTAGTGGATAATAAAAATCGATAGACGAGTGCTTGAATGTTGACTTTACGGTAGAAAGAGAGAAGAATCAAGATGAAGAGAACTAGGTTGAATTTTGTGAACCATTTTAAATGTAATACATTTCTTGTGTGTCAATATATAAATATATA
>JAQGAD010002240.1:0-14448 GCA_034696625.1 Isotomurus palustris
CTAAACCCACTCTTAGTTTCGTCGAATGTTCCACCTATTGCTGCCGTCAAGACTTGCTCTGATGTTCCGAAGGAACTAATACCATTCCGATGAGTGTGTCCGCAGAAAAGATAATCAACACCTAAAATCATGCTCTCAAATTCAGTGTGTCCATAAAAGAAGTTTACATTAGTTGTTGACATTACCTGCGTCTTTTAACTTTTGTAATACTGGCTTCCGCACAGTTTTATTAACGTTTAAGAATGAGATGTCAATTTCGTCTTCGTGTTCAATGAACAGAGGGATGTGTTGAAACACCACTGCTCAAGAGACTACATTTTAAACTTCTGATAATAATATAAAATTATGTACTTGCAAAATTAATACCTGAATGAACTGCTGATTCATCTTTGATATTTTTCAAGAATTCGTCTTGCATATAGGACGCCATTGGAACAGCTTCAGGACACCTGAAGTACTGGCTGTTAATAACGGTAAACTTCACACCACCGAGCCAGAACGAAAAGAAGTCAGGGCCAAATTCATTTTCATAAGCATCCATCGTCACGTCAGTTGGAACGTCTCCGACATCGTGGTTACCACAAACCACCAACAATTTAATTTCCGGATCTAGTTCCTCCATGCATCTGGCGAAATCTTCGTACTGAGCTTTGTGAATGCTGAGCATGTCTTCATAAGCAGGAGTATCAACCATATCACCACCTATGATCATGAATTTTGGCTTCGGAGTAATTTCATTGATCATCTTCACAGCACAACTCAGGTGAATCATATCGATATCCCATCTCGGATTTGTCTTTTTCAAAATGTGCTTTTCAATCATCCCGAGTTGGCAGTCTGCAGCGTGAATAAATGTAAATGGGCCTTTCCATTGTTTCTCATCTTCTTCGCAGGACTTAGGAAACAGTTCAGAAATCATCATCGGAAGTCTGCTGGAGATCGTCAGTCTCTTGGATGGCTCTGAAAAGTTAGAATTTTCTTCTCTCCGAATTTCGATTGATGTTGCGATTCGTGCTTCATTGGAATTTGAGATATCATCTTCATTACGTCTATATGCAAGATCGTCTGTTGGAGCTGATGCTGCAGCTTGGGTTTTATCATCTTGTTCGTTCATTTTTATTTTTTAAATACTGTAATCATGCACTTTAAATTTTAATCAGTCAGCTAGTTATTACATGAATTGAATTGTAAGGTTCATTTGAGTTTCTGAAAAGTGCCATTATTAATAAAATCCGTAACAACTGTTTACAAAAGAATTTTCGAGCGATGCTACCTAGTATTGATGCTAGTTTATGCCTTACTTCCACCAGTTACACCTGATCAAAGGATTTCGATGCTATTTCTACTTTTTATACAGCCACGGCTACGTGGTCCTAGGGTTTCATAGTTTCATCCCTGGACTCACGCTAGAACGGGAATATGCTCAGCCACTAATGACTAACTAAAAAGCTGATCGGATGGGTCTAACCTATAATCCCCTACTCATATGAGTCCGGTGGTGCTGGACAACTAGGCAGGTCAAAGTAGGCACATTTATCTCAGGCAGGTGATTGCCATTTTGAGATAACTGTGACATCCAAATTAATTCAGTTTGTGTAATTTCGAAGCGACTGCATCTCAAATGACCTAAGCGGCAGCCTGTAATGGGCTCTCCCGGGCACGTACATATACTATTGCAAAGAAGGATTTCCATTCGTATCCATACCCGTATTGTAGCACCATTTGGGCTGATAATGATAATGGTACATGATGGTCTGATAAATAATTCTGATGTGGATATTATGGCGTGCCAGCAGCCAAGTAGTCAGTCCAATGAGAAGTTGATCAAATCTATTGATAATGCGTGATCAGTGTTGTTAAAATCACACTTCACAGCAATAAATCACAGTGTGATTGTGATTTCTGTGATTTAATGTGATGTGATGTGATTTAGTGTGATGTGTGATTTCCCTATACCGTAACATTGGGCTCAATGTTAAAATCACATATCACACTTGGTCAAGTGTGATTACTCACTGTGATTTACCGTAAAATCACACTTAGAAATCACAGTGAGGAAATCACAGTAACAACACTGTGCGTGATGAATAAGCATGGCATTACAATTTAGAGGTTGAGGTCGTCTGATTGTAATACTACTTTTTCAAGAGCTCCCCATACTGTCCCCATCTTTTTTTGCCAATCTTCAAGTGATTTAGCTTGATAGATGTAAATTGTAGTTAACTTGCAGTGACAAAAGGTTTGAGAATTTCTGAGATAAATCACACAGATAATGTTCATCAATATTTCGTTGAGAGAAGAGAGTCTTATTCAAGACGGTTTGAAAGTTATAAAGAAAGTACAGCCGAGTTGGGATATGTCCAAAGTGAAGTCTAAAGTTAGGAATTTATTATTTTCCATAATATTATTATTATGATCTCGACCCCGAGATGAGTTTACTTAGAATTAGTATATGGTTTCAGGTTTTCACTGATGGAATCATGAATAAACTGGTCGGGTATTTCGTTGATGGAAGCTCGGACGAAGTCCTGTTGATTAAGCTGTACGGGCAAAACACGGACATTATGATCGACAGGCAGTGTGAAATCAACACGATGAAAGTAAATGTCAAACAACAAGCTTGCGTTACATTTTCGAGAAACTGAGTCTAGTACTGAACGGGTTTGTTTAAATTGCAGCTTCTTCATAAAAAAGGCCTAGGACCGGAACTGTTCGCCGTTTTGAACAATGGAATTTGCTATGAATTTGTTCATGGGTCCACACTAAATGAAGAGACAGTTCGATCTCCGGAAGTTTACCCAAAGGTGGCTTCAGAAATGGCTGCTCTTCATTCCGCAGTAGATATAATTGGAGACGGACTTGCTGATGATGACATGCATTCCCAGATGTGGAAAAAGATAAATACATTTAACGATTTAGTTGAAGACGTTCTCCAGACCAACCCCATCATAGCTGATAGGTAAGATCAGCGTGTAAGGTGACGGATCTTCTTCGTGCATCATAATAACAATGAAACTTTCTTTCCTCTAGTGTATCCAAGTTTGGAGTATTTCCAGGATCCGTGAGACGACAAATAAATGAAATGCAGATAATTTTGGAAAATGAAGGAATTCCGATTGCTTTCTGTCACAACGATTTACTGCTTGCGAATATAATCTATAACCACAACGTGTCGAAAGTTTCCTTCATTGATTTTGAGCATGCGATGCCAAACTATATTGCATTTGATGTTGCAAATCATTTTCTTGAATTTGCTGGTTAGCCTTGTGAATGCCTAACAATCATACCAGGAAGTTTTAATCTGTACTCATGTCTTCAACAATTGCAGGAGTAGATAACCCCGATTTTTCCAAGTGCCCTGACATTGCCTTCAAATCAGAATGGATTGCAGAGTATATAAAAAACTTCAAGACGAAAAATATTCAACTTGATCAAAATAAATTCGAAAAATGGGTGGAATTGTGCGTTCCCCTAGCCCATCTACTTTGGGCTTTGTGGTCTATTGTTCAAGCTGACAATTCTACAATAGACTTCGATTTTATCAAGTAATAATTCTTATGGCATTACGCACGATGACTATCTCAGATGTGTTTTAATCTTGAAAAATTCTTAAACCCTCTTCTAGGTATTTTGGGGTGCGATTTGAGGAGTATGAAAAGCATATTAATGAGATACGAGCAAGAGCTGTTTGAAGTTTCATGCACCCAAAAGCTACACTATTGTAATATAATAAAAATAGGAATTGTAGGAATTGAATCGTACTACTATATAGCTCCATGGATGGATTTAATCAGTTCAATAAATAAAAAAACCAAAAATAGTCTGAACCATCAATAATCAAGTGAGGTTCATACCCGAATGTGGGAAATAGCCTCATAACATAAAATCCCCATGAGGTGTTCAAGCAAATGTTACTGTTTCCGGTGCATGAGTCAATCGTTCTTTAAACACCCGGATTCCTTGTCTCCCGTCTGAGAAAACAGGTTTTGCGTAAGCAAAGTGATTTGGTGAAAAATGGCATATTCCCTCTATGCTTATTTTTTAGCCACCTACCACACTAACGAAGAGTGTGATGAATGAATAACGGAGATCTTGAAGTTAGCAATAGCATTGAGATTACTGCTTCATTCTTCAGTACAGAGCAGAGACCAGACAAGTTGAGTATACTGAAAAGTCCACCACCACCCTCGTCTGCTAACCTTCGGTAGATGAATGCTCTTCAAGTATGAAGCCCCTCTGAAGCAGCACATGGTCGTTTTTGCCACCACCAGAATCAGAATCCTTTCCTTATGTTCTATCATCTGTAGAATTGTTCTTTTCTAAATTCCAACAATACAAACATATTGGTGAATAAACAGTTGAAAATAATACCTGCAATTGTGTAACTTATAATATTCAGTCCTCTGTTTATTTAAATAATAGCATCAGCACTCCAACTTTAAGCAATATTATTGGTGTCAGAATTAGGGTTGTAGCTTTATTATACAGAGCCAAATTAAAATAAGTTTCTAAAAATACACAGTTAATATTTTTGGTATAACATGGAATCTCCTAAAGAATCCGAGAAAGAAGTGACAAGTCCTTGTGTTCTCTGCAAGAAAACTTCGTATTCTTCGGATTGTCCAACGTGTCAGAATGTGAGGACGTACAGAGCTCAATCAGAAGAAAGAGAGCTGAAAGATAAGCAGAGTGAAGAAGCATTGACATCCGAAGTTCGGTTTCCTGGTCCTGGGATTGTGAGACGTAGTCCAATTTACGGGAACTATGTTGTAGCCTCTAGACGAATCGAAGCTGGGGAACTCATTTGCCTGGAAAAGCCTTTGCTCATTTCACCTTACGCTCCTTCTTACGTCATTCCGATATGTCTAAGTTGTTACAAAGATATTGGATTTTCGTCAATGTGTTCGAAATGTCGGTGGCCAATCTGTAGTCCTGAGTGTGAAGAGGTACCCTTAGAGTTTTACGAAGTACATGAAGTGAAATGATTAATAATTATTGTTATGATGCATGAATTCCAGAATCCTGTCCATAAAGAAAATGAATGTGAAATCATGCGTCGAAACGGACTTCGCACAAAACACGTTGTAACGGAGTACTTCAGCATAGAAGTCCTTCGGGGTTTGCTACTTCGGGACAAAGCACATACGAAATGGGATACTGTTTTGCGCTTCGAGTCTCATGTAGATAACCGAATGGGTTGTACCAAAGCTGTGGAAACGTTCAAGTTTATTGCTAATTTCATCCGAAACAGGTGCAATTTGGGAGATGAATATGATGAAGAACTTGTTAATCACGTTACGGGTGTGCTGAGCGTAAACACGTTCTGGGGTTATAAGGATCTTAATCGGTACTACTGCACATTCTACAAATAGATATCAAATGAAATGACTCAGTGAGCACGAAATAATTTACTAAATAACTTTTATATTTAATATATTTCAGATATTCATCTATTCTTTTCGACAAAGTGACCTTATTTGCTCATGATTGCGACCCGAACACAAATCGAAATTTAATTTACCTCAAAGGAGATGAAAGCAATGGAGTGGATGCGAATGGGAATGTAAATGAGTTTCATGATGAAGATTGCTATACAAGTGCAAATGTCGGGATTCGGGTTGAAGCATCAAGGACTATTGAACCGGAGGAGATGATCACAATCCAATATGTAGATGTGTCTGTTCCAGTAGAAGAGCGGAGACAGGAGCTGAAGGACCTCTTCTACTTTGACTGCACTTGTAGTAAGTGTCTAAGTGACATCTTCAGTTTGCAGTCTCTTAAAGACATCAAGGTCGAGAGTACAAATGAACATCAGATATTCGCCGCTGATGCCGCGGATGAAAAGGTTGCAGAAGTTCGTATAACCAGTATATGTTGTGAAAATTAGGAATTAAATATTATATTTGAATGAATAAGAAATATTCCTTTAACACAACCCCTCAATATGATTGCTTTCCATAAGAAGATTTTGTAAAACGTGAATATCGACAACTTTACAGTTGGGATGGCTTCCTGCAAGTTCATATGGTTTAAACAGCCGGTCGTGACCACAGACTAGGTAGGCCATTAAAAATTAGCAAGAAATGAGGATGGATGACGATGACTTCTTACTTGTGAATCTTTAATTTTCGACGCAATCTTCATTCTTTATTTCACAACACAGTCTACAACGAAGACTTTTCTTTACAAACATTTTGATCATTCAACAATGCAATAATAAATGCTATACAGAAATTACGGAGACGTAAACATAGGAGAATCAAAAGCCATGAACTCAATTAAGATTTTAAGATTCTTCTTTATTGATGTATGGACATCCACTTATCATCATCACTTTTACAATGTTCATCACTCTGCTGAAATTAAGACTTTCGCACTAATGAGCTGACAGAGTGACAGGTGTCTATTTGCGTATAAATGATATTCTTGTTGTCTCATGGACAAAGTTGAATTTGGTCTCTCATCACTATAAGCAAAGAAGAAGCTATAAGAGATACACGCACGTATATGTATTAAAGACATCAGAGCATCTTGCTTAAAAGTGAAAGGAGAAATAATTTGGCATCTTAAAACGAATACACACTATTATGTCACGTCACGATTCATTTATCTATTGGACAATTAAATTACTTCAAATTATACAAAGCACTGTGTATATAATATGTTCATGTTCATCCATGCCGAAACGATATAACAAGAAACAACAAAAAATTTATGTAACAAAAAATGGCAAATTGAAACTTTCTCTAATATAATCCTCCTGTAGGATCCTGGAACAAATAATACTTAAATGTACATTTAAATCGTTCGTCATGTAGTTTGTAAAATAATCTCAGCGTATAAATTATATTTTATCTTATTGACAATATGCGATGGTCCGTTTACATTGTTGAAAACAAAAGTTAATCTCAAAATAAATCAATTCATGTGCATGAAATCAACACAGTTGAGGTCGAAAAGCCAATTAAAGTTAATATTGAATAGGTTTATATAGCGTTATTTCTGAATCCAAGAATGACGTCTTCATATTGATGGCTCTTTTGTTTGTTAAAATCCCATTCTCATCAAGATACACGTATGCTGCAATTACAAGTTTTCATAAATATCACCTAAAACTAGTGTAACTGCAGTTTCATGCTCCATTCAAAGATTCTTTCGCATAATTCATGCACAACAATACCCGAAATGAATCTTTATAGGTTGTGTACAGCTTTAAATGACAATCTAATAGGAATACAATTTGTTAAATGATGGCTGCATTGGTATTTTTATTAGTTACATTTTAAGATATACGCTGTGCATGCCATGATCTACGATAAAGATAATATTGTTAGTTTGCACAATAAATCAATATCGAATATCGTGTAAATATTTCACGAACGATCACACTAATTTGATATACACATACCTGAATTGAAAATACTCATTGAAAATACATCATAGCATCTGACACGTTCTTTCTCTAGTATACATACAAGTATGGTACAAAAGATCTTTTTCTATTCTTCACGTAGTAATCACCAGGCAAAAGGGAGTTATTTTTCTAAATGTCGAATTAGTGTTCAAATTGTCATTATTTCCCTAATTTCGGTAGTAATATTAAATTGTTACTTCAAAACTGGCTGTTCTTTAATTGCGTGTGCTATATTTTTTACAATAATTTTTCTTCAAACTGATTTCTTTGTTTAGGCTGTGAATGTGAATCTGCAGTCAGCATTTTCGAAATATGTTCGTTTGTCGGGTTTAAAGTCGGTAGTGTTTTGTCCTTATTACAATTTACCGTGGGATATACGTACACACACTATAAGTCAGCAATCATTATTACTCTCCCAGCTATAATTTCACAAGTCTATTTTTAATATTAAAGTACGCTGTAAATATATAGATATATATATATATATATATTTCTACTATGCTTATTTTTTCATGAATTCATATTTGCTTTCTCCCGTAGTTTTATGTAGTAATAATGATAATTGTGGGTGTGTAATAGCATCCTATCACCTAACAGTAATAATATTTATTGTATTTGTATTCATCAGTTGCGTTGGATGAGTTGAAAGGTGAAGAAGGGCTTGACGACGACGAGGAGACTTCGATGTGTCACGTAAAAGGGTCAAAGGATACAACACGTTGGACAACCACAACAATAAGATGGCTTGTTTTTAGGAGGTCGACAATTCATTTCTCGGACGACTTCTGCAAATACATCGTTTACATTGGTCCTGTTCTTTGCTGAGGTTTCGATGAACGAGCAGCCCCATAGTTGTGCTAGTGCAGCACCTTCGTGCTTTGAAACTTCTCGTTGATGTTCAAGATCAACCTGAAAAACATCAAGAAAATAAATTAGATTTTATTATTAATGTCTCCTCACACGTCTGTGCAATGAGGTTTGTAGCAAGTAATATCCTAATCTGACCCTATTTTTGAATCACTTAGTCAAACAATTAAAATTTACTATGGACTCATTTACTAAATGCTTTGCTTTCAACTGGCGAATGCGAGAGAAAATTTCACGCAAAATACATCTTAACCTGTTCTATGCTCAAATGCAACATGCTCAAAGTAAGTGTAAAATTGCCAAACGCTTAGAGGAACGGTCGCACAAAAAGCAATAGTAAATCAAGTCACCAAAATGAACTGGATTTTGTAATTGTATAAATGATAAAGCCAACCCACTCAGCCTTGCCTTCTAATAAAACACGATCTGCCGACCAACCGTGAGAACTTCTTAGACTCATCTGGTCTTTCTTTTTTAAAGAGATATTTCACAAGGTACCAGTAAGTACACTCTCAAGTTTTAGTTTTGTATTGTGGAATGCATACATAGAGCGATTTGTCAAATCATTATACACTAACAAAAGATCTTCGCGAGTACGAGGAAAACCAAAGTGGTAGTCGTAGTATATATATTACTGCCAGAGGAGCATAATGATCTCAAGACAGCAAAAATGCAAAGTAGCCCAAAGCTAAGAATTTATCATCTTCTACAACACGACATTCTTCGTTGTTTTCATTCCATGCAACTTGTGTCTTGAATCAAATCCTCCCGAGTTGCTGAGAAGCTTGCGGCTTGCTCGGTAAGAGTCCATGTTAAAACGCTGAATGCAGTTAATTAAAGTCCACACAGCTGTGGCTTTTACATTAGACACCAATTAAACAAAGGATTAGAGATACCCCATACCAACTACAGCAGGATTAATACCATGAGTTTCTCTCATACAAGAAAAATTCAACTAATTCGCAGAGCTACAAAGATTCCGCAGTTCATCCGTAGTTGTTTTTTCTTTGCCATGTGTGATGCATGAATGCATTTTTTCATAATTTATCATAATAGCATGTATACATTTCAAACGCTGATAAGAAAAATTGATGTTTTTAAAACTTCGAGAGATAATGCGTGGGTAGTTTCGTGCAACTGCGAGTTAGAACAAATCAAAGGAATTTAAAGTTGATGGCCAAGAAACATCTTCTGTTCTTTTTTAGCTTTAAGCACTACACTTGGTGCTTAAGCTATTGGTGCTTAAGTCTTGTTCTTATTAGTCTTGAAACAAGGAGATAGTTTAGTTAGAGTGCAATACATGTATTTTAGGTAGGCGACTTACTGACGATCGTGAGTCGTGACATGAAGCTGTGTTGTTACTTGTTATGCACTTTGAATTCATTTCACATGATTATAATACACCGAAATGAAAACGACATCGCAAGAAGGCAGTCAAACTTAAGACAGAAACATGATATCCTTTGCAACAGGACGACTTTCAATGTGAAATTCATGAGAATTTGGCGTACACACGGATTGTCCAAATAATATCATTCAATGTTGGGTACAGAATTATATTGTGAGTCTTGAATTCATCCTTGCGTCCGAGGTTTAAAGTCAACTAGAGGTAAACTCAACAGAAATTGAAGTAACCTCTCTGCAGTAGTTCATTTAGTTTTTACTCTTTTGGTTTCACGGTAAATCATAAGCTGATGATTACTACGTATGAGACACAAAGATGAAGATAATGGTTGTGATGATCCGGTGTGATGTCCAATTAAGTACCATCGTACTATTAAGCTTACTATTACTTTATACTTTTTTTGAACAATTGCCAGATCTCTGTGTGCATTTTGACATTAAGAGTCATCTTGTTCTTTAAATACAGAAAGTATCATATTAGAATTGCGGGGTGTAGTTATATTGTTTTAGCTTATGTGCTAAGCTCGGCACTAACTCGCAGTCAAATTGGCCACAGCACTACACTCCATAAGATGGTTATGGTTGTTTCAAACGTACTTTTGTCATTACTTCAAATTTAATGGCAGGAGTTTCGGAATTCGGGGTTCAACTACTTTAGGGACGATTCTAATTGTTTGCTCTTACTAATAAAATCCAGACCACGTACTCAGCAAGTGGACACGATAGATTATTAACAAGAGACAGGATAAAATGAGTGACTAATAGTGAGGATCATAGGCGTAATACATTATTGACATTGGCTTTGACGTACGAGGGACTTCCTCATTCACACATGTCTCATGCGAACTTCACAAGCATCCTGTAACCGAGTTAGTTCAAAACCTACAGGGATAACGATTTGTCATCCTTCCCAAATTCACATAGGATGCAATATGAGATATACACTCGTTCATCCAGAGAAACCTAAATTAGTCTGCATCATGAAATGTAACTACAGTTCATAAAATTACCGTTCTATTTTAGGAAATGGCACCTATACCATTAATATGCCATTCACGGATAAAACCGTTTCATAGCAGATGCTTTCCCAGTTTTCGTGTCGAAATTTCCTCTCTCTCTCTCTCTCTCTCTATCTTCACCTTGTAGTTATGTTTTAGGCAATTATGTGTACGTGTGTGTGTGTGTTCTCTATAAAGTCTGGGTTGTTAGCCGTGATATTTTAATGTCCAACCAGCCTACAACTTTACATTGTTTATCTAAATTGTGGAGCCTATTTTGGAGATAAATTGAAGTACTTCAACTTAACGATCTTTTCTACAGTCTTTGCGAGAGTCATTGGAACAGCAATCTCCTACAGGGAGTGCTGTGATTTCCCGAGAATAAAACCAGTCATTGAGATAAGACCGTAACTGTTTACAATGCTCATCATAATATTCACAGTTTTATTGGACTAGTCTACCTCTGAAATCTTTGGTACTAGAAATGGCAAGCATTTAAAATCATTCAGCACATGTTGCAACACTTGCATCTGCAATAACAAGTGGTAAGGGTGGAAAGTGGGTCTAGAAGATTATTTTGTACATCTACGCTTCTTTCTGCACTTGCTGTCATAATCTCTTTAAGAGCAAATAATAATGGTTAGTTTTGTATACACGAAAGTTTAGTGTTTGTGCTAAAAAAAATCTGTCCACTACTTATCTTCTTGTCAGAACCGTCTCTAATTTAATACAAACCTTAGCTAATCATAAATGACAGTTTGTGATTGGTTGGTGAATCACGAAACTCTTGTAAGTAGAGTCTTCTTTGGTCTGTCAATTCAATCCTTTATACAGTTAAAGTGTCACTGACGAGATAATAGATAATGTAAGTTGGAGTTGAGTGGTTAAGATGCGACAAATTCTTGGCTTTATCTGTAAGGTACAATATGATAGAGTGTACTTATGCCTTGACTTGTTGAAGTCTTTCTTAGTAAAGTGATATGCTTAAAATTGTTTATTGAATGCTGGTGGAACACGTGCAATAACTTCTTACAATTTGAGAAGAATGTCTAGCCTCATGTTGATGTGTATTTCTGGTGTTATTAATTGCATCATTGCGGTATAATATAGCATAGGTATGCCATTTTAAGTCCTAAATTAATGATTCTTGATTCTTCAGCACATCGAACTAAAACCTCTGCGATTGGTATCGACAGTAAACACGTAATGAACTTATAGGGTTGATTAATGAGACTAGGCTCTCACACAAATCACATCTAATCAAATCAGCCAATCGTAGTTTAGCCTTTGCTGACTTTACTTAATTTCTGATGGGAAAGGAAATTGTGTTTTTTGATTGCGAATGCAAAACTCGCTACGTAATAATACGAATGTACGACGAGGTATATTTTTAACGCTTGCATGACCAATAGTCAGCTACCTACATCAACGAAAAGATACCAATCGATTTCCAACCATCCTATTTGTATTCACACCCATTAAACAGCATTCAATAACAATAAATGTCTCAACTGAACTCAAGCGGAATAGAGAAACGCTTACCATAATAGATTGAGATTTAATCTTGATCTCCATCAAACTAAAATTCAATCAGCCGACAACTCATTCATTATATTTAAGCAACCAATTCGATTGCTACATTATTCTTGCACTTTCCAATGCTACTACTGATCTGAATACAAACTATGCACAACCGTATGTACTGCAATTTCAAGAGATTGAAACGAAAAATCAATTCTCAACTAAAGACATAAAGCTGTTTTCATTATAAACAACTGCAAATGCCACTAACTTTTGATTTTATGGAAGTTCAATAGCAATATACCTTTCAAAGAGTTATTCAGCTCTTTTCATTTTGTAACAAGAGATCGAACGGAGTGAACTTTATACTTGTGAACACAATGTTACGCGAGTCAGAGTACCTTGCCAATTGGAATGACGGTACTAAGCTTCTGTAACAAAGAAGATGAAGTGAAGCACTCAAAAACACAGAAACCTCAGCTTTCAGTTGTAAACAATCAAGGTTTTACACAGAATTAAGAGCATCAGTGGTTGATTCATGATTGAAGGCTGACTTTCCTGACACGACAATCAAGATTCAGTTACGCTTCTGTGAATCAGACAGAGAATTAGATTCACAGTCAGTGAGAAGTGAAATTGAAATGTCGGTAGGCATTCTTTCCTTCTTGTAGGTTGCGAATAGTTTGGCACACGAAATATTATGGGCTCAGTTCAGAAAGTTCAGATGGTCCATATTTATTATTCCATGCCACTCCAGTTCCTTACGATAAGTAGACCAGCAATCAAAATTTGGACCTAATCTAGGGTCTGCATGGACTTGAATGGCTGCGAATTTGTGGGGATTTGCAAACACGCTTAAGAAATAGTAGTAAATCTGTACGAGAATGTCCTTACAAACGCTACTTACGAATTCTATTACAGTGACCAAGTGCAATAAAAATGCATGCTTCTCTACTCGAGTCCTTCTCAAGTACTTGATCGTCCAATAATTCTTTCGTAGAAACCCAACTATGCTATTGTTCCTAAAATTTTCACGACTACGTTGGAAGTCCGTATTTGCTTGAAACCCCACGGGACTGCTTATGCAGGTTCTCTTGGTTTTAAAACATCCACCTACCTTTGTAAACACATCGTTTTTGTAGTCCTCAGATGTGCAATCTTAGCATCCTTTAATTCACAAAAGGATGCGAAACCAAAGAATATAAGGAAATGGGATCCGCATCTCAGACTCAGAAAGCATCAAGTGCGGACTCACGACTGTGCATATTGACAAGTTAAGAACAAGTGGATTACATCGCCTGTCTTGAAACCCACGACGTAAACCTCTCCTCTTCTTACGTCCTCCCCAGGCAGAATAAAAATTTGCAATTCAAAGATCTCTCGAAAATTGACAAAGCCAACAAGCACACAAAAAGTTCATAAACGGGAGAAAATCCCATTTAAGGCATTCGAGTTGCTGCTGACCGAATAAAAATTCACATAGACACAGCTTCTTCAGAGGAATTTTAATACAGGCAGATGCAGTCAGTTACTTTTTATTTTATGAACAAGATCAATAAGCACGACTAAAGAAGTACAAACTACCCAGGCTACTTTAGATTCTTTCGTTCCATTTACCCCATGCCCATACATATTACCTACTTGTCGGTTTGTAAAGCTGGCGAGATTTTAAATCTGAATGATAACCATGAAAAACACACGCTTGGAGTGATCTTTCTTTGCATAAGTTTTCTAAGGATTTAATAGAATTATTTATTTCCCCTCATGAGAGATGCACTAGAAGAATCCCAAAGCGACAGCAGATCGCAGATGCCTTAACTTCATCTGCAGCAATACTCGTCTTTTTGAAACCGTTGCAATACAACGATTCACCTTGATTTACAGTTCTTTAGCAGTCTATTCAATCTCCAAAGTCGTGAAAGAATGATGATTGGAATTGGACCTGTGGCTATGAAATCTCTCGTCGATCATTCCTATTACACTTACACATTGCGTCTGCCTATTCCTCAAAAACTCAATCTCCTGTCTGATATAGTGTCAGAGAGAGACGAGACACTTTGCCTTTTGACGCAAAAAGTTCAAGACACATTTTCTCATTTTAGGAAATGTCCTGGGGTGCAAAAAGTTCAATTTTTATTCGTCCTTTTATTCCATAATATGAAAAACTTTTGCATCTTTCTTGTCTCAAATGAGTTAACTTCGTGCAACTTCTAAAGCATAAGTAGTAAAGATCGATAATTTGAT
>JAQGAD010002241.1:0-14447 GCA_034696625.1 Isotomurus palustris
CAAGGGCTGTTTTTTTTCGATACAGTTTTTTTGACTAGGTGATGTTTTTATTTTGAAAGGCTTTTGAGCTTACATGTGTATAAATATACGACTTTAAATAACTCTAAGTAAAGTTGGATGGCTTCTTGTTTTGATTTTCGTCAATAAAGACATATTTCATCTTCTTTTAGCCAACAAGTGATGGTATTAATTTCACTGGCAAAAGGAAAGGCTCAACTTCTTTCGGGACTCATAAATAACTATTCTGATTGCTCAAATTTTAACTTGAAAGCGAATTGACAAGCTTTTAAAAAAATTGAAAACGGTTTCAAGCAAGGGCTAATTTTTTTCGATACAGTTTTTTTGACTAGGTGATGTTTTTATTTTGAAAGGCTTTTGAGCTTACAAGTGAATAAATATACGACTTTAAATAACTCTAAGTAAAGTTGGATGGCTTCTTGTTTTGATTTTCGTCAATAAAGACATATTTCATCGTCTTTTAGCCAACAAGTGATAGTATTAATTTCACTGGCAAGAGGAAAAGCTCAACTTAGAACAGTTTAGAAGCAGTACACAAGTTAAAATAATTTTTTTCTTATGTCCACATATTCCTCGATCAGTAATAAAAGAGTATTTTGAACATTGTGCATCATCCGTATTTTGTAGAGATTAACGAATCCTCTAGAAGGATTTCAGCAAACTGAGTTTCGTTAATAATTCTACGTCTTTGCAAAACAAATATGTCAAACCTGCCCAACTTTAATCGCAATTATTTAGGTATCGACTACAATATCCGAATATGCACACTTATACGCAAGCTGTCCGAAGCCAGATTTAATTTGAAAGCGCAACTAGTAATTCAGACTTGAAAACTCAAATTCTTTGTAATACCATCGTATTCAGGCAGCAGAAGCTTGGAACGCTTTTTATGCAATGGTTGAACCGGTGTTATGTTTCCACTTACGTTGCTTGAATTGATTATTTGATGGTTTGACCTAAAATTTACACCAAACAAATTTCCGTCTCCTTTTGATATGCACAAGCTTTAAGGTTAAAGTTTGTTTTCTTTTTGCTCAAACACACGTATTGTTAATATCCAAACAGAAATATTTCTCCAAGAACATTTTGGTTACATCTGAGTGGCTCAATGCAGAAGGCGTGTATAGTTGGAGCTAGGGTTTTGAACCTTACAACGGTGCAACCTATCTTGGAAGGAGTCGAATGTTCGGGATGAACAAAATACCTCTACTTCATTTTTTGTCGTGCACATTTTGATCGTGTCAATGCTTACAGCGGGCTATAGACATAGATTAGTTTCTTTAAGAAAAGTTTAAAAAAAATTCGTCAGTTGATATTTTGCACAAAGCATAGCAAATGAATATTATATTGTGGATTTTTCCAGTCCATTTTATAAATCAACACAATTAAAGCCGAGCTGTTAATATTAGGCAGCTTGAATCGATTACTGATTTTTTAATTCTGACAGATATAACTGTTAATTTATTCTTTAACAGGATAAAAACTTACTTTTTTGCTTGCAACATCTTTTCTAGCCTTTACTACTGGTTACCGATGCAACTATACTATTATCTGTCGAATTGTCTGCTTAAGCTAATATTTATGTGTACAATTTTGTTAGATAATTTCTTCTTTACTTGTTTGCTTTATTTAGAGACAGAGTAAATGTTTGATTTCAGAATCGTGAAATACATTCTTAGAGTATTCTTCTAGAAAGAAAGATTGAATTAAAGATTATAAGAAGTTCTATTAACTGATCTCGAAACCTTACTTACTAGAAATGAATAAAATTATCCTGAATTATCTTGACTCGAGTAGATATGACCGATAGGTCTCAAAATTTTTCTAAACGGGATAGAAAGCCTTCACTTCGTAAAAATTCTTATCCAATTGATACTAATGGCGAAATTTTTTTTAAATAGTAAACAAAATCGGAAAGTAAATGTAGAATTATTCTTGTTGGTGAAGATTTTAGTTTTCAAAATCCTTAAATATCGATTAAGGAATCCTTAAGCATTTTGTAGAGCCTCAAATCACCTAACAAGTGCGAGAAGCAGTCAAAAGTTCATTGAGATTCATGTAACATAAAGTTGGGTGAATTGAACTTCAGTAGAATTACGTAAATGCTGCCCATGAAATGTTTCTGTAATTTTAAACTTTTGGATTGAAGTTTAATGTTCAGGAGTGTACTTTTGCAAGTTTTAGATCTTATTCTACAACCTCATTTTGAATTAAATATTCAGACAAAATCAATTTCAAAGGGGAATAAAACGTTTAGGATAATCGGTTAGTTTATTCCAACGTGTTCAGTAACGTTGAATTCTTTTAGTTAATCTCCAACAGAAAAAGGCGCTGATGTCGCTCCTGAGTGCTTTCCCTTCTAGGCTCTATTTTGCCTTCTAGTTCTTTTGTATAGTTCTGTGGTTTATTATCCAGATTTTTAAAACTAAATATTAAATCGTTGTTTTGCAAGAGTAACAAATCGAACTTAACTTCACGTGGTAACGAATGGATTAGCAAATTTCGTTACTGTATTTTTCTGATGAAACAAAACAAGAAAAATGGTCCTCATTTTTTGGAGAATCGTAACAATGTCACAATTATTATCCATCCACACAGTACTTTTGACTTTATTTAAAAATAACCTTGACAAAAATCTTCAACTGAATGAACAAAAATGCATCAGAGCACATTTTCATTGAATACGCTTAAGAATTAAACTTATAGGCACACATTTTGCGTACAAAATTGAATTGAATTTTATCTGCCATGATCAACAATTAAGCGATTCCTTTGCATATGTCAATTATCTTCGATAACACGCATGCTTTCGTATTTGAGGACTCAGTGGATTCCTCTTTAGCAGTATCCAGTGCAGGGCTTTTTTTAATGCATTCCTCGGCTATCGATTTGAACCAATTGTAGACATGCAATGAAGCTTGAGTTTCGTCTTGATCTTGATGTTTCTGCAGGGATTTGTGAAGATTTTCAAATTCTTGGTTATCGGCTCTAAAGTTTTGGTGGGAAGCCCCTGTAACTATTGAGAGTCAGAATTAGCCCCCTAGGTTTTGGGGTGTCCAATTTTTTGTCACAAGTAATAAATGGTAAAGAAAAGTAATGAACTAACCAATTTGCTGCATAAGACTTGTTTGGGTTTCAAAAAGCTTTGCATAAAAATGCCTTCTCTCCTCTTCTATTTGCATTTTTGCTTCTAAAGATTTGTTGCGTTCCTTAATTTCGGATGCCATGTCCTTAAGAGCCTTAAAAGAGTATACGGTTCCACCAGCCACAAGTGTTCCCGCAGACATAACTAGTTTCTTCCACATTTCCGGATCTTCGTTAATAAATCGTATGATGGCTCGACCAATTGTTCTGGCAATTTTGTCCCCAAATACCGACATAAGGTAATCTGTAATAAAATAATACATTCGAAACTGTAAAATAAGCATGTGAAAAGGGATTATATTATAAATCGAATTTCTCTTGTTTTCATTGTTTTTCTTAATGTGGGAGGTTTCCGGAGAATCATCAACGAAACTTGACAAAATGCAAATTGCCAACTTTCAATGGGAAAACATGCTCCCATATAATGATGAAGTGGTGGATTCATATGTAATTCCATGAAGGCAATGATAGTTTGTGCTATCAGCCTTAATGGCGTCCAGTCCATAAACTATTTACGATTTTATATTCGTTCGTGCCACATATCTTGCAAAGCCAAGTGTGCCAAAAATCACGTTTTGTCGCTGAAATTGGGCTGTATCCCCCATTTTAAATAAACGGTATGAACATTTATTCCCAGAACATTTCCTTATGCTCAATTTCGAATACATGGTGATTCACGAAGATGGGCTACACTTTCAACCCTTATAATTTTTGACCCTGCAGTCGTATTGAAGAAATAATACTTTTACGTGGAAGACAACAAAATTTCCTATCAGTACGTGTGAAAAAATTTTCAAAATTCGTAACCCGAACGGACCTATAAATGTTCAATTGGAAAATGTACTCTAGGCAATGAAAACATCTCCCCTGATTTTAAACAGCAAATTTCGACACTGAAATTTTTGTCTCAAGAAGCATAATTGCTTTCCTTACCAAAATTAATCAACATTCTGGACAATTATTTGCAATAATTGGATATTTTGGATGCTAAGTTATTTCGTAGAGTTTTCTTCAAAAGCCAAAGGATATCCAATTTCTTTAACATCATGAATCGATGGGTAAAATCAGACTGATTCAGTGCTTTTGTTGAGTTTAATGACAGTTTGAATTTGGTCTTTGAATTAATTTCTTATTCCAGAAAGAGTTTTGGAGAGCCGAGGTTTTTTCATTGCCTAGGGTACATTTTCCATTTCGACGCCCATAGGTCCGTTCGGGGTACGAATTTCGAAGACAATTGCTCACGTACTAATAGGAAATTTTGTTGGCTTTCACATAAAAGTATTACTTTTTCAGTGGGACTGCAGGGTCAAAAGTTATAAGGGTTGAAAGTGTGCCCATCTTCGTGAATCACCCTGTATATTTCTCAGTTGTAAAACGAAAAAAGACGAATGAGTAGCACAAGAAGTAACAAGTGTTATGGACTGGAGCTTCTTAAAGTTTTTCTAAACAAAACGAGTATAGAATGTATAGTTTACTTTGGTTTGACTGAACTTGTTTTCAGAGTTGACTTAAAATTCACTCACAATAAGGTTTTGGGCTTTTCTGATGTTAAATAAATATACCGCTTAAGATTAGTAACTCCTGGTTAAAAATAGAAATTGTGAATTTCCGCACAGAGAAACCATTGCTGAATAATTTTTCTGATGCATAATGCTTAAGAAAGTTATATTATTTTGCGGACTTAACAAGTTTAAGGAATCTTTTCTGTAAAAGATTGGTTCCTGCAGATTTAAACCAAGCCATTTATTTCCATTAATATTTTTACGCATTGAAAGATCAAGCAAACCAAAATGGAGCTTCACCAAACACATTTTGAAACCAAATAAGATGCTTAATCAAGTAGTATGAATAAAGGATTCAATAAAATACAGAACGTTTATAATTGTGCAAGTTAAATCAAATAAATATAAATACAAACACTAAGAATTTTGAAGCAAGCTTTTCAAATATATGCTTTTAACAAGAAATACATAAAAAGAATAAAATAAATTAAGAAGCAGCACACAAGTTAAAATAAATTATATTTACAAATTCCTCGATCAGCAATAAAATAATATCCCGAACATTGTGCATTGGTCAAAATATGTTTCAATTTAATCAGTAAATATTTGTATACAGTTTTGACGGTGTCGGTGTGTAAGTGTGAAAACAATAACGTCCGAATTTTGTGGAGATTAATAAATCCTCGAAAAATATTTCAGCAAACTGAGTTTCCTTAATTTTAGTTTAAAAAAATTGGCGTAAGACACAATCGGATTACATTTCATTGCTTTGATTTCTAAATTTGATGTCTTTGGAGAAAAAATTATAAATCCTGCATCAGCTTTAATAGGAATTATTTTAAGGTTTAGTCTACAATATCTGAATGTGCAAACTAAGATGCAACTTGTCCAAAACCAGATTATATTTAACAGCTGTGACAGAAAAAGAGATTATAAGTACTACGGTTTTATGAAAAGAATGAGATGATGTGCAAGGATGAAACTAACTCAAATGACCACATAAGGAAAATGATCACATAACCACACAGCAAAACTAGTAATTTGGACTTGAAAACTCGATTTTTTGTAATATTCTCGTATGCAAACAGCAACAGTTTGGAACTCCTTTTATGCAATGGTTGACTCGTTGTAATGTTTTCACTTACGTTGTTTGAATTGATTATTTGATGGTTTGACCTAAAATTTAAACAAAGTTCCGTCTCCTTTTGATATGCGCAAGCTTTGAGGTTAAAATTTGTTGTCTTCTTGCTCAAACACACGTATTGTTAATGTTCACACAGAAATATTCCTCCAAGAACATTTTGATTATATCTGAGTAGCTCAGTGCAAGAGCTGTGAAAGCTAGGGATTCGAATCTTGCAACGGTGTAACCAATCCTGCATGGGAACGAATATTCGGGAGGAACAAATCTCCTCTACGTCAGCTTTTTAGGACTTTTATACGCATATTTTTAGTGTGTCGTAGTATGCGTAAACTGGATTATAGATTAGTCTGTGTAAGAAAAGTTAAAAAATTCGTCAGTTGATATTATAATCAAAACATACCAAATAAAGATTATATTTTGGATTTTGCCAGTCCATTTTATGGATCAACATCAGTTAAGCTAAAACTGTTACTAATTGGCGGCTTAAATCGTTTCCTGATTTCTAAATTCAGACAGATCAAACTA
Organism: Isotomurus palustris; assembly: GCA_034696625.1. NCBI lineage: Eukaryota > Metazoa > Arthropoda > Collembola > Entomobryomorpha > Isotomidae > Isotomurus > Isotomurus palustris. The sequence goes on from JAQGAD010002241.1 coordinate 6,334, forward strand.
TTACTTTACTATTTAACACAATAACACAATAGTAACTTAAATTTTTGCTTGGAACATCTTCTGTAGCCTTTATTACTAGTTACCGATTCAACTATAGTATTATCTGCCTAATTGGCTACTTACCCCAATATTTATATATACAATTTTGTTTAATAATGTTCTTTACTTGTATGCTTGACAAATTTACCTAACCGTTACTAATCAGCAGGAGGTTACTTGATATTAATAAATCTTTATCGTCATCATTAAATTTAGAGAAAGAGTAAATATTTGGATTTCAGATTTGTAAAAAAAACTGTTAAAATATTCTTCTAGAAACAAAGATTGAATTAAAGATATAAAAAGTTCTTTTAACTGATATCGAAACCTTACGTGCTAAAAATGAATAAAATTATCCTGAATTGCCTGAGCTAAGGTAGATTCGACCGATGGGTTGCAACATTTTTATAAATGGGATGGAAAACCTCTAAGTGAGCTTATTTATTAACTAGTGTGTAAACTCAAGTCTCCCAGTCATCAACTTCATTTCGTAAGACTTCTTATTCGATTGATGCTAACGGCGACAAAATTTCGAGGATAGTATATTCAAGTTGAAAGTGTTCAAAGCATTCAAATGTAAAATTAACCATGTTGGTGATAATGTTAGTTTTAAGAATCCAGAGATAAAGATTTACGAATCCCTAAGCATTTTGTGGGGCCACAAATCCAACTTAAATGTGAGAAGCAGGTAAAAGTTTATAGAAATTCATTGAACAGAAACTTGGGCGAAGTGAACTTCAGTGAACTTACGCAAATGTTGGCCATTAAATTTCACTGTCGTTATAATCATTGGGAATGAATTTAAGTTTTCAGGACAGTCAAGTTTTGGATTAGATTCTACTACCTTATTTTAAAATACATATTAAGACAAAATCTATTTCAGGGGGGAGTACAAAATTAAGGATAATCGGTTAGTTTATGCTCGGGATTTTATAAAAATAAATATGCAAGCGTTGTTATGTACGAGCATTAAATAAAATTCAACTTCACGTGGTAACGAATGGATCTGCAAATTTTATTGTAATATTTCTTTGATGAAACAAAACAAGAAAAAATGGTCCTCATTTTTTGGAGAATCGACACAATGTCACAATTATTAACCATCCCTTTGTACTTTTGACTTTATTTAAAAATTCCTTTGACAGCAATCTTCAACTGAATTAACAGAAATGCATCAGAGCACATATTCATGGAACACGTTTAAAAATTAAACTTATAGGCACGTATTTTACGTACAAAAATGAATTGAATTTTTTCTGCCATGATGAACAATTAAGCGATTCCTTTGCATATGTCAATTATCTTTGATAACACGCATGCTTCCGTATTTGAGGACTCATTGGATCCCTCTTTAGCAGTATCCAGTGCAGGGCTTTTTTTAATGCATTCCTCGGCTATCGATTTGAACCAATTGAAGACATGCAATGATGCTTGGATTTCGTCTTGATTTTGATGTTTCTGCAAGGATTGGTGAAGATTTTTAACTTCTTGGTTATCGGCTCAAAAGTTTTGGTGGGAAGCTCCTGTAACTATTGAGAGTCAGAATTAGCGCACTAGGTTTTGGGGTCTCCATATATTCGTCACAAGTAATAAATGGTATAGAAAAGCAATGAACTCATTACTCTGCTGCATAAGACTGGTTTGGGTTTCAAAAAGCTTTGCATAAAAAATCGTTAGTCTCCTCTTCAATCCTCAAAAATTGCAATTCAAGATCTTACCCATTACCTTTAAAACTCAACTTGCACCGGCATGTATTTGGTAGGTTTGGGCTTTTAAAAAAATGGTTTTCTGATTAATGCAGGGAGTTTGCGAAGATGTACAATTTTAAATGGGTGAATATAGGAGTTTAATACATATGTCCTCAAGAACGAGTTATCAAACTTGCATGGATCTTACGGAAGTATTAGTATAGCTAACTGATGACACACTGGGGACTAGGATATAAACCCATGTATATTCTTTGATTAAAAACTCTATTAAGTGTTTCACAGTCTTGTTGGAGAGATCTGTTTCAGTCTATTGAGTTTTTTTTAAATTGAGGTCAACCGTATTCTTCTAACAATTGTTACCTCGGGGTTTTCTGCGCAAAAATGTGTGTCCCAGATGAGGTCAGTGTGTATTGTAATAAGTAGATAATAATTTTCTTGCGGGGTCTAGTTAAATCCTTTACTAGCTTCCTCTAAGGTTTTTTGGTTTGCATGTTTTCTTTAATTTCACTCATTTATATCTTGGCGTCTGACAATAAAGTACGGGTATCGATAACAACTGCACGAGTCAGATCTTTGCCATTGCTAGTAATAAAGTACCATAGATGTTTAGGCAATTTCAGTGTATCAGACTCAAACAATGTTTAGAAAATATCTCGTAAAGTTAAAGTTATCTAATTTAGCTAAAAAGCGATCTTGTTTGCCTTGTATAATCTAGCTTGTCGGATCTTTGAGTTGTATACACCTAACATATCTAAAGCTATTTTACCAAACTTAATACAGTATATTTTGAGTCAAATGAAAAAAATCAGGATAACAATTTTAAATAACGTTCCACGTTCAGGCAAGTAGTCCTTGCGGAGCCGATTGCGAATTATTTTTTATTAGTTTCCTTCGTTGTACTAATAACTTTTGACCATGCGAATAAGTGTAACCATGTATTCAGGATAAACTTTCAACTTACAGACATATTTGTATGGGTCTTGTATACATCAATAGTCTCTGTTGGATGCGTTCGATTATAACACGGAAACCACGATTGCAAAATCTTCTTTTGTATGGAGGGAGACTAAAATGAAAAGGGTCAGCTTTACCTCTGATACCAACTACCAGCTGTTGGTATCTGTAATTAAAAAAATATTGGACATCGCACGATTTAAGCAATAGAAGGGATAATATATTGACTTTCCTTGTTTTGGTTTTTGTTTTTATAATGGTATTTATCAGGAGTGTCATAAAAGATACTTGAATACTTCAATTAGCCAAGTTTATGACCGAAAATTTACAACGATTTACTGAAGTAGTGGTGAAAATGGTGAAAATTTATGTAATTTTCAATAGACAATGCGAGATACTAGGGGTAGAACGGATTCGAGAAAGAAACTAAGGAGTATTTCGATTCTTATATCAACAAAATTCCCATTGTATTTAATGAAACCCCTGTGGTCCGTGGTTAACGATAGCTTGTTTTCACAGTCAACTATCCACTATCCATCAAATTACTTTTTGCTTGCATTTAAGCTATTTTTCAAAAGTACTTAAATATTTTAATTACATGTAGATGTAGATGATCGTATGATCACTCAAAGAAAACATGGCTTCATTCAAGGTGATATAAGAATCGTTGTTGAAAAGTAACCTGAAGTCTCTAAGTGTAATGCTACGAAAATTGTAATTATTTTAAAAAGTAGAGTAAGCGCAGCAAAAGTGTTTATGTTATCTGATAAGTCATCTTTTTTGTATACCTATGTCAAGTTAGAAGTGATTTGAACCACAGTGTCAATAGTTATTAAGTCTTATTTACTTGAGTATTTTCTCATTTAATGCAATGTTAATTTAAATTGTTAATTTGTATGAAAAGTAGACATAGCTCAGCTTAGGTCTTTATATCATTGTTTAGAGCCATTCAGTTAAATTATGTGTTTGTAATTTGAAGTCCCTGTGACCGCGCGATCAAAAGTTATGAGGTCAAAGGTACTTGAGTTTCCTTATGGGAAATAACGTGTAGTGGTTTAATTGTATCTGGTGGTCCGAAGTGGTCCATTGGTGGTTTATATTCAAATTCCCACTTGTTCTCACTTCGCCTATGTAATGTTATTTGTCTAGTGAACATTGTGTCATTCTCATCTTGATTGCGGAAGTGAAAGGTTCTGTGAAAATCCGTATTCAGTGAAAATCAATTAGTAGATTTCGAAAGTTAGTGAATAAAGGGTCCATCTGAGTAGTTGTAATTGCTGCCTTTGTTCCTTTTGATTCCTAATTAATCCCCTTCAGAGAAGATAGTTTTCTTCGTCTGAACGGACGAGTTTAACAATAAATGTCGCACTTCGCATCGTTTAGTTGTCGCTGATAGTCGAAGGAGCGACGCCTGAGGCCTTACAACCCTGCAGGTCACTAGAGCGCGTGTCAGAGTGTGATATTCGATGGTCCTTCGAACCGGATATCATGGTTCTTTGGTGAAAGTCCGGTGTTCGTGTGCAGAAGTTCGAGCGTAGAAGTCGAGAAGCAGACCCTTGGAGAACCTCCTGTGTTCCGGAGGAGAATCATCCCTGTGGACATCGACAGCTACCGTTTGGCTAAGAAACGGCTGAAAAAGTGTGCTTGTACTAGGCACGGAAAAGAATTGGTACCTTGAAAGGAAAGTCACTTCCTGTTTCATTGTGTAAAAGGTATTTTCTCATAGATATTTTCTTATAATGGTTAAGAGAAAGACGAGGCAAGGAAGGAGACAAGCGGATCCTGAGGAACCTGAGGTTGTTCGAGATGCAGCTAAAAAGAAAGTTCCACACGGAGATGATGCGAAGACAGTGAAAACTGTGAAGTCCAAAGCTGGAGAGCAACGAGCGCAGATTCTAGAGCTTACTCGAAAGGCTACTGTGTTCGAGGATGAGATAGCTGCCATGTGCATAGAACAAGGAGCTGTACTTCTGGAATTGGAGAATCAGAAAAATTAAGCAAATCTCAAGAAAATGAAGCTTCAAGAAGAATTATCCAACATGCATAAGAAGAATAAAGAATATACGCAGCTAAGATTGAAGTTGTAATTGAAGTTGAGCGCAAGGAATCTTGGTTGATTTGATGCAAGAGTGTTTGAAATTTAATGTTGGATAGAGTTATTATTTGGAGTTGTATAAGAATGAATTATGCACTGCTGACCAGTGTGCTGTCTACGGTCTATGCAGATTCTTTTGAATAAGATATATTTTAGTGAAAGAAATGCTTGAATATGTGAATTATTTAAAGCAAGAATACTGACATAAAAAATTGTGTGAGTCTTTTGCTACTTTTGTCTAAAAGATTATTTTCATATCCATAAGGACGCAAATTTGTTTGAAACTTTTTCCCTCACATTGAGTTTTAGAAATTTCCACTTAAAACATACTGAGTCATTTTTAGTGGATGAGATGAGTGACGTCACCAAGTTGTCTGTCTCGAAAAGACATTTTTCTTGTACTAGCAGCATGATTTTTTCAGATTCCCTCGTCTTTGAAAGAAACATGCGCCACTTGTAGGAAAAATCCATTCCTGACACAAGATTTAAAAACTCAAAAGTTAATAATGTAAACGTGTACAAAAACAGGAGCTTTTTCTGAAAAATTTTTTGCAAAAGCAATAGTGGAACAGTTTTAAACTTTCTTGGTTTGATTGAACTATTTTGAGAGTTGACTTAAAATGCAATAACAATAAGGTTTTGTGCTTATCTGATTTTAACAAATTCCCAGATTTAGATCTGTCATCAGAAAAATAGAAATTGTGAATTTCCAAACAGAGTATTTTTAGCTGAATTTTTCTGGCGTATATTATTTCAGGAAGTAATTCTATTGAAGACAGGGCCTGAAGTTTGGAAATAAGTCATTTATTCTTCCAATTATTTTCAATAATTTTAACATATATTTAAACCACATAAAATGTGTAAACAAGTAATTTGAATAAAACTATTGAAAGTCAAGTAAAGTGTTTGAAGTATTAAATAAAATAAAAAAATGTTAAAATTTAAAGAGTGTACAACATACATATAAATTAAACAACAAATACATACAAAGAATAAAATAAGTCTCGAAGTAATAAACAAGTCAAAATAAAATTTTCGTATATTTACAAATTTCTCGTTAGTTTTTTGAACATTGTACATCGGTTAAAATTTGTTTCGAATCAATCAAAATAATTTATGTGCAGTTTTGAAGTTGTAGGTGTGCCAATTTGCAACAAAACAAAGTTTATTCTACTTTTCTCGAGAATTACTGTATTTTCAAAAAATATTTTAGCAAACTGAGTTTACTACATTTTTGTTGAAAATATGGACAGAAGGCACCAAAGCTTTACTAACCTTACCTAGATTTCGAAATTCGACGTCGTTGACAAACCGAAAAAGTACACCTGGCTTAGTTAAAACGGAACTATTTAATGGTTTCAACTACAGGATTTAAATAGTGCTCCATACACGGAAAAAATACTTGATTGTTCGACAGAATCAAATTGTACCTCAATTTCAAGGTTACGTTTTCAATTTAGTCAGGTGTGAAAGACATACCATGTAATGTTGCCACTTACAGAAGACATGTATATTTTTCATGAAATAAAATGATCCACGTTGCAGTAATCTCACAGTTTTCAAGCAGAACGTCAACATGACATCAGCGATAGTGATCAAAACCAGGGCCGATTGATTTATCTATTTGTTACCGTTAAGTCAATTTTATGTCAAAATTGGTTGTCACCTTGAAAATGTCTGTAAGGCATAAATAGCTTCGTAACCTAATATAAAAATATAAATCATATATACATATATAAACTATAACCTAATAAACCAAATTATTTGAATCTTGACAAAACTGGATTCCACAAGTAAATGCAACCTCAACAAATGTATCAACTAATAAGTATTCCCAAAAGCCAGATTTAAACATGTTAAATATATGATCGTAAGCCTTGAAAAAAGTAATTTGAGTCTTCCAAAAACTTTTTATTTTACTACATAAATCTTCAGAACAAATATTTTTATTCCATGTCTCCTTACGATACAAAATAAGTAATCTGAATCTTAAATATTAATAATATTTAAAAAAATTTATCCGTGAAAACACTTTTCACGTTCATAATGTATACAATCTTGAACCAATTATTGGGAGTATCAGAGGATTCCAAGCCAGTCATAACATCCTGCAAACTTTAAACAGTGCTAAATCACCTAAGTGGTAAGGAAAACCATTGTTGTTGTGTCCCATTGCATGGTCGCTAGGATTGCCAGTAAGTCGGTTTGTTTTGTTTTTTTGTCGTAAAACGTTGCAAGTGGTTAAAATTATTCTTTGCCGGCGTTTGAATGAAAAAGAAGGATCATCTTTCGCTCGCCTTTTGCAAACTACTGTTGAAGTTAAGAAAAATAAAAGTGGAGCCTTAAATTGTAACAGCATAAAACTAAACCTTCAAATCAAATCCTCCAGTATTAAGGAAAGTATGTTTTCACAATGCAGACATTCCTATTAGTCATTAAAAAATTAAATTCTAGAGGAAATAATACTCCAAAGTATGAAATATAATTTTAGAGTTCTTGAACTACTCTTTTCCAGGGGCAAGAAAGGAGAAATAGCAAATTTTTACGATTCTGTGACTAAAATTTCGGAAGAAAGCAAAAGGTCTCGATAAGCAAACATATAAATCAAATTTTAGAACTCTTCAAAGGCTGTTTAAATTTTATAAATTTATATACTGAATTTTTAAACATGTAATCGTGTAAAAGTAAATAAAACATCGTAAAAGAAATCTTACATATCAGAAAATTCGGTCCAACATTTTACAACTTCTTAAAACTGACATTTATCGCAAATCGGCTTAAAATAGATTAAACTAACTTTCACATGCAAAGCTGGCAAGCATGCCAACTCAAGCCTAGATAAGAAAATAGAACTCGTTGTAAAGAAATATTAAAATTTGGCAGTTCCGTAGAAAACCTGTTGTTATCGAAACAGATCACGTTAAAGATTATAATACGAGAATTGTTAACACGGGACCGCATTTTGAAGTTATTTACCAAAAACCATCACCCAAATTGATTAATAATTGTAAAAGTATTCTAAATTATAAGAAAATCGAACTCTTCTTGTTGACACGAGCCAATTGGACTCACATTTAACTAACTTTCAGACGTAAAACTGGCAAATATGGCACGGAGCCTGAAAAAGAAATTAGAACTCCAAACACACTTTCGAAACACCACATTGCATCGACTTCTTTTCGGCATAAAGTTTCCTGTGCCTTTTTATGTTTATGTAATCTAATGCAAGTGCTTTTATACAAAATTCATTTTAATTTAGAAATTTTAAGAAGCAATTATTGGTATTTTGATTTTAATTTTTCTCAAAACTTTTGTAC
>JAQGAD010002242.1:0-14446 GCA_034696625.1 Isotomurus palustris
TGAAATTCACATTGCAGATGGTTAGCTTAATGTGCATAAATTGTTGAGTAGGCAAATTGAGTTTCCAGATTACATTAAAAATATTCTGTTATTTTTTTACCGACTACTCGAAGAGAGCTGGATGTATTTATCCACTCGCTTGAGAAGGCCAAAGGGGCAAAGCACGTTATTTCACGGAGGCTTAAATTTTTTATCTCGATTTCAACCGAAATTACAATTTGATTTGTGGCCGTAAAAACATCCTCCCGACCTTAATTAAAATATCGACATTAAATCATAAACTTGCTTCTTCATTCTCCATTTTGCACTTAAAGAGAAGCATTGCAATTAAGACAAAAAACGAAGTTTTTGAAAAAATGTATTACCTGTCATAAAAAGTGAGTTGTCCGTCTGACCTTCAAATGTCAAAGATATTCGTAACCCTCTTGAGAATACGTGAGGTGATGCTAAACATTTTATGGTGTAGTTCTGGTGTAAGTAAAGTATTCCATCAGGTGCTTCTTCCAGTTTAAGCATTTTCTCATACGAAGAAATTTGATACCCTGAAGAAAGAAGTAATGCAAGAAACACATTATCTTTGTTATATTTGTATTTTGTGTTTCATGTTAAATACAATGAATTACAAATCTCCGGAATATCAGACTTGAGTGGTTTAAAAACAGGCTGGTAAGTAATTCCTTTTAACGGGTGTTCGCATCTTAGGTATCTTGTGAAATCATATCTTCCTTTATTTGCGGTAATTAATCCAGAGTCACAGTTGTCGCAACTCTCATTTGAATTCAATACTTTCAAGCACCTTGCTCTGTGACAATCACTTGACTACATTCACCAGAGTGCTTGGTCTCCTCGAGCGAAACTAAGACTGAAGAATTCAGATGAGAGAGCATTCAATTTTATTCCATTTAACTCTGCCTGTAGATAATCCTTCCTACAAGAATCGCTTTGATTCTACCTTCAAGAGAGTCGAGATTCAAGTTAAGAATAAGCACCTGTGTCATCCAGCTTAAACTGACTTGTCGTAAATTTGGTTTCGTAGGTATCTGCCATAAAGTCTTAAGTGCTTCGGCAATTAAAAATGACTTTTACTACTTTCTGGGAGTTTTAGTGAAGATGATAGACTCGTGAGTCTTAAACTGAGAGAGATACCGTAGGCAGAACTGTGCAAACTTGAATGTACGATTAACATCAGGAGACTAACCTACGTTTCCTTATGCATCGTTAAATTGCAATAAAGTAACATAAAAAGATAACCTTCATTACCTGCTCACCTGCAACTCTGTAGATTTCCGCCTTCACTTCTTCTAGCCATGCAAAACTGTAAACATGCGAATGTCATTAATTTCACTGCGAGGGGATTCCTTCCTTGTGATTAATTTGTTATCCGTAAGTATATAATCAGAGTTAATTATCAATTAATGTTGGACTTTAATTGTGCAATAAACTAGCACCTGCTCATAAATTCTGCTAGACAGTCAGCAATACTTTTATGCTATCATGTTCTTGAGGTTCTCTGGGAGATTCATTCCCATTAGATAGCCTGGAATGGCTACACTTAATTCACAACCGCAATTATAAGAATCCTTTCCTGTACAAGTTATCAAGCGATACATCCAAAATAATTACTGGACTTCCAATTTTATTGCATGAAGAGGGTGTTAGTATTAATATATGTGGTATGTAAAGTTATTAAAAATTATAGTACATGAAATTTCACCTCAGACATGACGACCGTTAATCAATTTGTGGAATTCAGAAAAACAGTTTTTGGGCCCATTCAAAGAACAAAGAAGAAATTTAAAAAGCTAAGAATTGCTAAGACTCTCCTACGCACAAACTGTGAGATGAGAACTGTGAGCCATAATTTCCTGTTTTTAAGATGGCAGTTCCTTTTTTCAAGGCAAACAAGCCTTGCCCAAGATTTTTGAATAGCCCTTTTTGATATCAGCAAATGAGGGGCGTTCGTCGGCTTTGAGAGCCCAACATTTCTCAAGGCACTCGACTCTGCAGAAAAGATTGTTATTATTAATATATGATCTAATTGCACTGCAGCCGCTCAAACGTCAGTTTGTAAGCTGAAGTATAAATCCCTACAATAAAACAATACTTCCTTCCTTTCTACTTACATGTCCTCAGTAGCAGCCTGGGGCTTCACAAGTCGAAGTCCGTTTTTCAACAGCTCCACAAATTCAGTTGTGTATGACATTCCCGGGTAGGGAATTTCTCCCAGGCTGAATATCTCCCACACGGTAACACCGAAAGCCCATACATCCGATTTGGATGAGAATTTCTTGTCCGTAAGAGATTCAGGAGAAAGCCATTTCCATGGCAAGGGACACTGATAATATAATAATAATTAGTATTATTAATTATTAATCAGAATGACAACAGTGTTGTATGTGTTAGGTTACGTCAGCAGGTGATCTGGCATAATTGGAGTACTCAGAAATAACTCGTGAAAGACCAAAGTCACTCAATTTTGCGGCTAAGTTTTGATTCAGCAGAACATTTCTTGCGGCGATATCTCCATGCACAACCTTCAGAGTAAATGATTTATAAAATTGCAAATATTTAACTCTTAATATTGTTTAAAACACGGAAAACTGTTCACCCTTTTGGACTCCAAGAATTCGCAACCATTCGCAAGTTCTGCACTCCATTTAAGCAACTGGCTTAAACTATGGATGGATGTTGAGGAATTAGCATAGTCACTTGTGTCGTTGTTACTCCAGTTTGTGTACTCGTTTGAACTAGTTGGCTTCATGTTTTCGTACGTCTGATTGTCACAGGTGGAAACCTGCTCACTGAAGAATACCACAGCCGTAAAAAATTGACCTGACCTTAAACATTCATACATGAAAATAAAAAAAAATAAACTGATGCTGACCTTAATCGCAAAGCTACTTCAAAACAATTCCTATTAGAGCACAAGTAATTCTTCAGACTTCCATTAGAACAGAATTCTAATGCAATCACTACTTCCTCTAAACTCAAAACAACAGTGTTTTAAATTTAGTGCTCTTTTGACTTTTGTATTAAAAGATTACCTTGGTATTTTTGAAATTTGCTAGCTTTATAAATTCACTTACTATTTTGGATGTTGGAGGTGCAAGCTCCTAAGAATTTAACGAGGTTTTCATGTTCCCCAACAAAAGCCATGACTTTGATTTCTGCGAGAAGAGTCTTAAACGTTTCAACCTTTGCTGAAGGTTTAACCAATTTGACTGCTATTTCAGTGGCAGGATCTTTCGTGAGGTAGCCAACGCAGACAACACCAAAAGCGCCTTCTCCGAGGATTCTTGACACATCTTCACAGCATCAAGTGTAATTTTTAGTATCGTTTAAGTGATAATTTAATTTGTGCAAAATTAATTACCAAATTTAATATTTGATCGGAGTATTTTTAAAGCCCCGTTGAATGGTTGACAGTATATTTCATGGTTTGGAATATTTTGATCCAACTTCGCTTCACTTTCTGGTACTCCTTTAAAAAACTCGTCAATTTCTAATTGCGTCAAAACTTCAACTGCCTTTCTAAGTCTCCAGCACTTCCAATAAATGTACAATGCGACAATTGTCATTAAGATTGCTAACGAAATAAGTCCAATGACGATTCCATTGTAGTAATCATTATGAGCTCCCTCCGCTAACGGGTTGTGTATCAATTACATTCCATTGAACACCAGATAACAGATAACAGAAAGTATAATTGGATGTCTTACGTTGAGGCTGAAAGTAGAACAATTTTCGAGTTGTGCCCACAAGATTAGTTGCAACGCACTCGTAAGTTCCAGAGTGAATTTCAAGGACAGGTTTAAACGTTAAGGTTGTTTTATTCATCCGATGTGATTCCATGATTATTGATTTCATTGCGCTTTGACTTTTGGACACCTGCAACTTTGAACAGGATTTTTAACCAGGATTCTACATTTCAGGGATCAAAAGTTTTTTAACTTGCTTCCGATGGAAAAGTCCATTTTAAATCTGGTGCAGGTATTCCAAATGCTTCACACACTATCGCTGTGCTTAAGTCTCCTACGACTCCACTTACTGTTACTTCACCCTCAGCATTTTCACCAATTATTGGAGGACTAGAGTCTGAAATTCACATTGCAGATGGTTAGCTTAATGTGCATAAATTGTTGAGTAGGCAAATTGAGTTTCCAGATTACATTACAAATATTCTTTAGTTTTTTTTACCGACTACTCGAAGAGAGCTGGATGTATTTATAAACTCACTTGAGAAGGCCAAAGGGGCAAAGCACGTAATTTCACGTAGGTTTAAATTTTTTATCTCGATTTCAACCGAAATTACAATTTGATTTGTGGCCGTGAAAACCTCCTCCCAACCTTAATTAAAATATCGACATTAAATCATAAACTTGCTTCTTCATTCTCCATTTTGCACTTAAAGAGAAGCATTGAAATTAAGACAAAAATCGAAGTTTTTGAAAAAATGTTTTACCTGTCATGAAAACCGAGTTGTCCGTCTGACCTTCAAATGTCAAAGATATTCGTAACCCTCTTGAGAATACGTAAGGTGATGCTGAACATTTTATGGTGTAGTTCTGGTGTAAGTAAAGTATTCCACCAGGTGCTTCTTCCAGTTTAAGCATTTTCTCATACGAAGAAATTTGATACCCTGAAGGAGGAAGTAATGCAAGAAACACATTATATTCTATTGTTTTGTGTTTTATGTTAAATAGACGTATTACAAATCTCCGGAATATCAGACTTCAGTGGTTTAAAAACAGGCTGGTAAGTAATTCCTTTTAACGGGTGTTCGCATCTTAGGTATCTCGTGAAATCATATCTTCGTTTATTTGCGGTAATTAATCCAGAGTCACAGTTATCGCAACTCTCATTTGAATTCAATACTCTCAAGCACCTTGCTGGATCCTGGGTTTTTTATTATTATATATAATTTGTATTGAAATATTGAAATTATCAAAATGATTGGCTTACCTGAATAAGATCATCTTGGGTAAGAATCTTACAAGTGAGGTAATCGTTACATTCAATTTCCGAAACATCGTTCATCTGCTCGATTGGCTGTTGGCCATCAACGCACTTCCATTCTAATCGCCCAACAGAAGGATCCACTTCTTTCACAATAAATATTGTAACGCAATCACCTTTCTTCGTTTCCTTTCTGAATCGCATTCCTCCTTCTGGTCACCAAATTCATATTCAAATTTCTGTGCAAATATTTTTGATTTTGAATAAAAGTTTTGAAAACTATTTACCACCGCCATCAATAGAAGGAAATGGACTGACTCTTACGGATAACAATGGTCTTGTTCGACTTCCCTTGTAATTTGTGCTAATATTAAATGTAACACGTGCGTTGGCAACTCGATTAGAAGATACAAAGCACGTGACTGAAAACGATTCCGGAGCTCTGAAGCTCCCAGTGAATTTCAATGAAGAGAGGAAAATCGAATTTTGAAGCCCAGTTTCATTCCTTGGAATCTTCCTTCGCAGTTCTTGCTTGAATTGTAATTTGTCTTTCTAAACAAAAACTTATGTTTAATATCTGAATGGAAACCAATTGTTTTGTGGTATCTAAAATATAATTCCTACCGTATTCTTTTGCACAATTCTCCATTCGATAGGTTGATGATGGGAACAATTAAGTTTCACAGACCAATTTAAGTTCTCTGCGTTTTCTTCAAGCACCAGAGTATCTTCTACAGAAAAGTAACCCGATGGATAAATAGGTAAGATAACAACCTTTGGGTTATCACTGCCAAGCTTTAAATAACTTTGATCAGTATGTTGTTCATGCCACAGTGGCAGTTTCACAACTTTTTGCGATTTCGAAATCCAACGTTCTTCATTCCTAATCGGAGCGTAACAAAATATTTCCTCTAATCCTCCATTCCACTCCCAATGTTTCTCCTCTAATTTTAAAATTTTTCTATAAATTCTAGTATTAGTAGGAATATTATAGAAACTCGAGTTCCGTGTCTCATCTTCGTAGTAAGACGTGTAGGTTTGAGACTGAGGACTGTATTTGAAAGTAAATTTGGAATTGTCCTCCAAATATTCTAATCTTGATGAATTCAAATATTTTAAAGCAAATACGATACTGGTTGAAAATACAAATTCCGATGCGTGGCATTCCAACAATATTTCATCTCCTCTAATCAACATCGAAGGGATGGGCTTGAAGTAAACCAAATTTTTGTAATCACTCTGTGTGAAATTCCATCCGTCTTCTAAAGTTTTTATAAGCATAATTTTAATTACAAAATATAAGTCTGCGTATGCTTATGATATTCGTACTTTGTTTTGGCAATGTGAGCTCCGTATTCACTGTATACGAAATTGGAAGTGTCCAATGATCACTATTGTTATTCGTCTTACAAAACAATAGGAAAGAAGCGAATCCAGAGTATGTTATGCAACCAGGACATTCATCAGTGGAGCTTAATCGTTTTACACATGTCTTCCTCTGGAGTTATGAAACTACAATATTTAATTGCTCTGAATTAAAAGCTATTAGGTACTTACGTCTTTTGCACGAACATAATAATTTCTGCATTGGTCGGCAGTTGTGCAATACCAGTTGTGCCGGTATGAAATTTTTTGGGAAACATTGTTCTTCTTTGTAACACATTTCCATTGCAACTTTCCAACGGCTAAGTTCTTAATCCAGAAGGTTACTTCGCATGGTTTCTCTGTTTCACTGTCAATTAGATTGGTAGAATTATTTTGGTCTTCATTTCCAGCAGGATGAGTCCAATTGGGTGATTGAATGCGAAACGTGACTGTAAAATTGCTGGCAGTACTTTCCTCATCACTATCCAAAAATACCAATGTTTTATTTTTGAAACTCAGTTTAGCTGATGGGATTTCCTGGAAGTCATTTGAAGGTAATTCAAGGCATGTGAAGGTTTGCGGGATAGGAATCGGATCGTGGAAACGTATCTTCAGAACAGAAGTATACGAGTACGATGCTGGCTCAGTGAACCTTTCGAAACTGCGATGACTTCGAGTCCAGAATGCATCTGTCCAATGGTACACATACTAAAATATCAATTCAATATGTTTCATGAAGTTGCCTCACAATCTGCTGTAACATAGAATATTAATGGCAACGAATTATTATTTTCATTACCGGATCAAAATTAAATTCCCAAGTTACTGGCTTATGAAATGTGCATTGAAGTTCCAACCTCACCAACGTCTTGTTAAACACCAACACTTGACTACCACTTAGTTCACTTGATTCATTCAACGTGAGTGTATCTTCAAAAGGCGCCTTCAATGTGACTCTTGGGATTTTGGAAAAAAGATTTACATCTTCAATTACTGTACAACTAAACTCAAGAACGTGTACGAAAATGAATCCCAACAACAATACTGAATTCATATTCCCTGTGAATATAAACTTCATTACTAAGTCCTTAAAGTGTGAATATTCAGAGAGCAGATGTTTGAAAAAAAGTTAGTGAGTATGAAACAAATTACAAGTTAAGTCAACTTGCTTATCGCTTCATGTGGCTTTCTTCGAATGAGAATATTCTGGGACAGGAAATCACTAAACCACATTCAACTTAATTAAGCCTCATATTCCTTCCTGTTTTACAACTTCCTTTGTACTAGCTAAAATTGAACTCAGTGACAATTTATTTCGTACTGGCATTTAAGACATCAGGTCCATCATTAATTCTTCAATATGAGGGCACTCTGCGTCTTTGGTTTTCTTTTTGTGGAAATATTGTCGAACAGTAGTGAAGCCATTTCTCACGCAACAGTGTACACGGACGTCGATCACTCGGGTAAAATAAATCATTGGCCCGTATCAGTTTAAGCGTGTATTATTAATTAGACTAGATTGAATTCCACACTAATTACAGGTTTCAGTCATTACACGAGTCCTTTGAATTGCGAAAATGTTCCAAAATGGATAAACGATGACATCTCCTCCATTGACACTCATGGAAGTTGCATAACCGGTTGTGATCGATCAGATTGTCGAGGCGAGTGCATTCAGTTTCTTCCTGGAAGCTTGGGACACGATGACTTATCATTAGTTAGCATGGATAAAAAAATTACATCCTTCAAATCTTGTGAATGAGCCGAACAACTAAATTATGAATAAATTATTTTGGAAACCGAATTCACTCACTAATCTAATATCTACCATACTAAATCTGCAAGCCAGGAGATTTCATAACAAACTGCTAAGCCAAAGGCTATTGAATACATTTTTTATGATTGAGTTATCCTGTTTTCCTGCTTTCATGATTTATCCATTTTTATAGCCATACGAATGACTGGCATGTAAAACAGTCTTACAGTCATTCGTTGCATCAAAAGTTTGAAAATAAAGAAACAATTCATTAGAAACAATAATGTAATAGACACAGCGTATAAGCTTTCTTTCTCTGCACAAGAGAGAACTAAACATACATTAAGATTATAATGATACACTCAACATTTATGCATAGCAAAATAAATACCACAAAGCGTTACAGGAAAAAAGGAAAAAATAGGACCTGACGGTATTAGGTTCTGAAAGTATAGGAATTGAAAGTAAAGGAAATGGAAGTAAGGAATTGAAATTAAAGGAATTGGAAGCAAGGAATTGAAAGTAAAGGAATGGGTAGTAACGGAATTCAAAGCAAAAGGCGAATTAACTCAGGACTTGCATCTACGTAAAATTTTGGCACATGCAGTATGGTATTTGCGGTAAAATATCGTGTGTAAAATATTAGATTAACAATTATGCATGTTGTCATAGGTTTAGATTGATAGATAAGTACATAAAATCAGTAAATTAACTACTCTCTCTCTCTAACTAGCTACATGCACAGATTAGCTGAATGTTATTAGTTACCCAATTTAAGTACCTGATCACTAGCTTTCGTTTGTTGTCGTGAAATTTTCAAGAAAATGCTACTATATGAATTGTTTAAGTCTAAGATCTTGCAATTTAGGTACAATTGGATTAAGTAGCTACAACATTCATTCAGAATTGAAACAAAAACGAAGCCAACAACCAAGGTTTATTTTTGTTGCATTTTGATTTGAGTTTTTTTCTTAATAAATCATAACTAAATTATTTGTGTTTTAAGTTTTTTATTTCGTTGTTTTGTGTTTAATTTGTCATTTGATTTGCCTTCCTTTGAATACGAAGCGCAAATATAAACAAGACCTAAAGACTTAAATACGTACTTTCCAAGAGGACTATAAAAGCTAGGGGGTCGCATTAATTAATATACACCTTACTGCATATATTGTCTGGAGTCAATAGCTTTACGGTGACCGACAGGACATGGATTACTTGAGAAGCTTGCAGTTTAATTGGATTCTTTTACAATTGCTCAGTTGTGTATCGATTGTAGTATCAATTGATAAAAGCATTTCGTTGAGAACTGAATAAAGTATATTGTGATTCGATTCAATGATTTTTGGTTTTCGGTTTAAATTCTATTTGTTGAATTTCCAAATGCATTTCAAACGTTTAATGCATCTAGGAACAACATCAGGGAGTAATATAAGGTTACCCTTGAATTAAATTGATATCAATGTTGTAGAATGAAACCGCTCATAGTTGAAGTTTGACAAAAAGGTGGTATAAAACGGCGTCCAACTGCCTACCAGTGTGTGAAACTACAACTGTCACGTTTCATTTTTGACAAGGAAGCAAAATCAAACCCTTTGTGAAATGAGGGTCGTTCTCCTAAGCCTTATGCAAATGTTACTTTCAAGTTTATACGGCTTTTTAATGGCTATCTTTATTTTAATGCACATGTAATGAAACCAAATTATGACATTAAACTTCGATCATTTGCGGTACAAAAAATAACCGCTTTTCGCAAGTGAAAGTTATCTTATTCAAAGTTAGCCCTCGATAAAAGGCGTTTAAGTCATGCAAACATAAAAAATTATTTCAGCTTGAAAAAAATAATTCCGCATAAAAACATCTTTTATAATTCATAAATATTGAAGCAGGTTTTTTGTAAACATTTGATAAATTTGAATATTCAAAGACAGCAACATATATATTAACGAATTAAAATTAAGAACATGAAATTAATAGAATAAAGCGTTCAGCGGTCATTGTCATTCAAGCTTTTATGTTTTTCCCTCATATTATTGTGGCACAGTTAGCAGAAAATTTATAGTATTTAAGAAGATTGTAGAGAAGTATATCCGCTTTGTGCTATGGTCAAATCCAAAGAATACTGTGTCTCCAATTCCAACCTTGACATTTACGGGACTCAAAGCCTTTGTCCGCCTGCTCCAATATGGATGAGCTTTACGCGAATAATACCTGTTTATTAAGTTATTCCTAAAACCACCAGCCATCGTACCAATTTCTTCAAATACAGGAATACTAACCGACAAGATTCCTGATATTATTAAAACTGCTGATGGAAAGAACAAATATAAAAGCAACGGAATATCTTGATACATTCTCATTGTAAAAAAAATATACATAATCAGACTTAGCATTCCCAATGTCATATAGTACAACAAAGTCGCTTCTTGAAACCTAAGCTGTTTGAAGCAAATTTGTGCTTGAATGTAATAGTAAATTAGATTACTGACTTTTATTGGACGCTTGAGGCCAACCATTTCCGTTAGATGAAACAAAAGCGTCATCACTTGTTTCATATTTAGTGCAAAAGTAAATAGCAGAATAATGACAAGGTGGGTTATTCGGAATGCACCGAATACACCTAGCAAAATCAAAAATACTCTCGTGGCTTGGACGACTATTAGCACAGCTCGATTATATTGAATGATTATGTCCATATTCTCTTGAATAAGGACATAAAATGGATCAAGGTGTGCGAATATAGCTCCAATGGAAATGACGAAAAGATAAAAAATGAATGCGATTGTGGTTGCAAACAGAAATAAACCTATTTTGTCGTCTTTCCAGCTCGCTGAATTCCCTGTTTGAACAAGATGACAAGAATTAGGCCTTGATAAGCTTCAAAACTTGTGAATTTCTTACTTGAATACTCTGATTTGAATTTCACTGTCACTTTACAAATCTCGTTCCAAACCACCGCAAAGTCTTCTCCTTCAACAACCTCAGTCATCGCTGCCAATAACCAAAAATTTGCAAATATGGTTAGAAATCCTTGGAACAGCAGAATCTGAATCGAGTAGATTGGTAGAGGTGAGAACATTTCCCTGACGAGAATGAGTATGCAACATCCGTTTGACAATACGGTTCCTAGAAATGTGTGAGCGATCCAAGCTTTCACTCTTGTCTTCATATTTATGTAAAAAACCTTTTTGTTTTTGGTATCCCAGGTTAGCGGAAAGTTTTCGAACCGCTGATAGAACATAGCGTAAAGATCAAATGCCATAATGCTGAGTTGTGTCGTCATTTTAAGGTTTTTTCTCTAGAGAGAATAAAAACTGATGAAACTGCAGTGTGGCTACAAATGGCTTTCTTCTCACCAAAATATAAATGACATTTAATTATGTTCAGAACTTTACACACAAATGTATTTGACTTCTGAGCTTCTAGACATGAAAATTTCCAATAGGATATTTATTTTTGGGAATCTGTGTCAACTTTAGAAATATTCAATTATAAATCTTGTAGCTTTTTAATAAATTTCTGGAGCCCACATGTCTTGATGCGTTTTGTAGGAATGTAAAAGATTACCGTTTTGAGCAGAAGTTATATACAGGCAACTGTTTGTGCCAAAAATGATAAGCCTAATAATTGTTGCTGTATTTCATAAATCAGCAACATTTAAAAGCTATCATAGGAACGGAGAAGGTTTTCTGTAAAAATTGTAATTTCACTTGGGTTTGACTTGTGTGCAAGAAATTGAGTGAAAGTCAATTCAGTTAGATTATAACTGCCACATTCCTAGGAAGAGTTTGACTTACCGTACTCCAGCGGACAAAGTTTTGAATGCTGCCTCCTGCTCAAACATTGATAGCATGGATTACGTGTCCGATTTCACTTGCCACAAGGACGAGGAAAAGAGTTTACACGAATATTTCAATCTCTATAATCATCATTCCTGCTTTTCATGGGGCATCATTAGGACTAGACACCGGAAACCTGGAAATTGTCATTCCGTACAATTCAAGTAAATTGAAACAGACGTCCTCGCGTATTATTTTGATTGGAAAATTCAATGCTACAAAATGTAGGAGGACAAAGTATAACTCGAAGGGCAAACTTAGGAGATTACAAATGCCATGGTTTTGCAAATTAAGCTAACCACATATTCTTAAAAATGTTGACTTCCCAAACGACTAAGGTATTCTTGCAAAACAAAATTATTTAACTAAGTGTATACAGTTTGTATTTCAAGTGAATTTCACTTATTTCAATTGCAATTTCGTGGTTACAAATGTTAGCCTACGTGTTAAACTGTAAACAATCCCTGATTCGTTATATTTAAACCATTCCGTGAAGTACTTTTAAAGTACAATTCTAGCAGAGATAGTAAAAATCTACCTCAAAGAAACAATCAAATTTTGTGGCCATCATTTGGGTCTGTGCGTGGAGAACACGGTCGGTCACCACAATATAAAACGCGTTGTACATACATGAGGGACTAACCAACTTGACTATGCAATTTATTATGTTTGCTAAACGGTTGTTTGCATACAAATTGTGCTGAAACTATTCAAACTTCACGAACTTATTCTACTTTATTGTCTGTTTTAGCCCAGTCAATTTGGGCTTAAAAGATTAGTTTGATGTCCGTTTGTCTGTGCGTTGTGATTGTGATAACTCAAGAACAGTTCAACTAATCCGGTGGAAATTTTGTACACACACGCTTTGTGCAAATACAAAAGTCTTAGCTTTGTCAACTGTGTGTGACCAAATTGAGTCTTTTGCTTCAAATAAGCCGATTCCAAGAGGTTTTTTCGTTTACTACACAATTTTGTTACAATTCAGGAAATGAAAAGTGAAGTCAAATCTTTGGATACAATTGGCCCAGTGAGTAATCAGTGGGTGTCAATCCCTTTTTACCCCAATTAGCATTTCGCTTTCTAGTAACCGATATTTTCGTTGTTTAATAATTTTCAAAATAGTTCAAATTTATACGTTTAAAATTGTCTGGGCTGAAGAGACTGCTTGGCATGAAGTTTTTAAAGTACCAAATCGACAGGGGCAATTTTTTCCTTGGCAAAATGATTTTGTTAAACATACTTGTCGGTAAATTGCTGAACACAAAAATTTATTCAAGGCCTGAAGACTACGTTGTTGGCATGAGTTTAATTTTTGATATAGCGTATAAAATAAGGTGATCCCTATACTCTCCAGGGATGAAGCAGTGCAAGCTTGTCTCAGTAAGGATACGCTAGTTTTATATCATTAATATACCAAACCGTTGCATCTGTGGAGGATGAACGTTCTTGTTAGTGGAGACGACCTTTGCTGGGCTGGCTGCGCTGAACAACAACTGGTGATGAGAGGAATATCAGTATGGTGGTGTATTTAATGCTTTGTGCAGAGATAAGAAATTATTTCCTCGAGAGACCCTATCGGTCCAACAGTTTATTGAAAACTCTCTCAAGCTATCTCGAACTCAATGATGTATACCATACAGAGTTTCTTGATGCACAAAGTATTATTGGAGGGATTATGTAAGTCAGAGGCGTTGAGGTAGTGGCGTGTACTTTAACCCTGATAAGCTTCAAGCAAGAGTACTATCCTGCTATACATCCTTTTATTGCTATTGGCTTGATATACTGTTCAAAGTTCTGCCAGCGCTTGTAGTAGAATCCGCCTTTTCATTATTCCTTATTTAGGTATTGATTTTGATTAAACGCTTCATTCCGTAAACTCTTTAGGATAGAATATAAAGGCAATGACAGGAAAAAGGAGTTGCAGCTTTATTTTGCAAATTGAAAAGTAGTGAGCTCGAAGAAACCACAACGGTATTTATTCGTCATTAAGTTGTTAATATTTCCAAGCTTATATACATAGGCAGATGAGTTCCATAAATAGGAACGCAGAGTTTGCTACCCTTAAATTATTTGTATTTTGTTTTTTATACAATATTTTGAGGCAGGTCTTTTAAGTCATATAAATCTGAATAAATGGTGGTTTGTGCTTACAAAGTCGCTTTTGTACATGGAACTGTATGATAACCTCCACTTAGACAATTTAAAACTTGATAACAATAAGAGACAATCGCATGCATAATTTACAGGAATATTTTTATAGCGCAAAATTGTAGAAGTAATAATAATAATAAAAATAATCTTTATTGTCAAAAGGTACATTTATTATGTAACTGAGTTTAAACTAAAGACACGAGATCGAAGAAGAGGTAATATTAGGATACCAGAGCCGTATCGCCTCAAACGTGTGTGGCCAGACACGACTCATGCCTGCTGGCGCCAGAGGTTAATTGCCTTCTGTGGTGGTGGTGGTGAGCAGGAGAAGGGGCGCACGAACTCATACCCAAGTGCTCCTTCTCCCCTCATCTCCCCTTCC
>JAQGAD010002243.1:0-14441 GCA_034696625.1 Isotomurus palustris
CAACCTCTCTCCTCAAAATCACGCAAGCAAGTGAGGCGCAAACATCCGCACTCATGAATTACACCTCGGTTATCATAATTTACAACAATTTACCTTAGAAACTTTCCTCACACTTTTCACAGTAATTAATGACAATGATGGAGATTCTACAATTACTATGGGACATGGGAGGTAGTTTGTATGTGGGAAAGATGGTTTTGATGATTTCAAGGTCAACAAATTCTGCTATGAGAGAGCGAATAAAAGTTGATCCATCTGCTGCTGTGTAAGTATATTAAAGGAGAAAGGGGGAAAGCATCTTTCTCTCGAGAAAGTTAAGTCCGCTTTATGACTCGAATGATGCACACACACTTATTATGCAGTAAGCAATAAGTCAAGTTACATTTAGGGTTGTTTATGTTTTAAGTTGGAGATTGGAGATTGGGTAAATGTGGCTGTGTGGATAAAGTTTTATTAGTGAGATTATTATATGTAATATGTATGTGTGTAGTGTGTATGCATGGGTTTTTTATGGACATGTGAATGTATAAGATGAAGGAGTGATGTGAAGGAAATGGTAACTTTCTCTGTGGAAATTTTTATACGTTCCTGAAGAATTGACAGGGACGCGACAACATTGGTGAGAATGTTTGGAGGGGAGGTGTAAACTGATCCATAAAAATGTACTTGACTAGTGTAATTGGGGAAATAAATGTAGTCATTAGGGCTGGCCAGCTGGGTCTCTCTGTACACGCAACGAGCATTCACTAACCTCATTTTACCGTCTTATCCGTTTCCGGTGAAAGAAGGAAAGAAAAACAAGGAGAGAAATGAAAGTCTTTCTTATAACAAGGTGGAGTGTGGAGTGTAGCCTTTGCCCTTTTTGCATGCTTACGTGTTCACACATGCACACACACACACACAATTTTGACCGTAGTTTGTATTGTACGAAGACGTGTACTTAACACATAGAGACTTCCTTGTATGATGAGGATTAACTAACGAAACGACGGGTGAAATTGGAAAAGTCTGGCTGGTAGAAACTTTAGTAGAGTCTCTCGGTAGCTTTGAGCTTTTCTAGATTTTTTTTTGTACACGGAATCACGAGGAGAAAGCACTGGGAATTAAAGTCATTGCGTTCTTGTGAATAAACCTTTTGTTGCGCAACAAGAAATCTCATAAAGCGATTTTTCTCTTTTTCATGGATCATGACTATGACCTGCTTTGTGGAAATTCGCAAGAAATTTCTAGGAGCTACGAAAGCAGAAATTGCCAAGTGATGTGTGTGTGGAAGTATTCGTATGTATTTGTATGTGTGTACATGCTACACTGTGCAAATTCCTTGCGAAATCCCACTGACGCATGAAATGGCGTGGAATTCAACAAGTCTCCTTTGGTGAGGCTGCTTTAAAGTCTTGTAACATGTACAAACTGTGTGGGAATAGAGAGACTGTGAGTTGTGGTTGAAATAATTAATACTTTGGTTAGTTAGGAGAGAGATGAAAGTGGAGATGCGATGCATGAGGTGTGTGTGTGTGTGTGTGTTTAAGCAGTACACACACACACAGTGTCATTACTACACATCTATTAATCCTGTGGTCATTAAGTACCTTCAACATTCCGTTTGGTGATGAAGCGGTGATAACAAAAAGGACCTTATCCAGTTTGTATCAGTCAGTGTATGCCAGTATGTTTCAATGTGAGTCCCCAAGGGCTCATTAATTAATACTCTGTTGGGTGTAGTTAATGACCTGAAATTGACGTGTTTACAGTGAAATCTTATTGTGTGAGACAAGAAGAAGTGAAATCGATACCTTTCACTGGTGGTGGTGGTGTGTACCGTGGGTTCTATGAAGGATACATTTACTAACACGGATGAGTTGTTCTTGTTATCCTGTCTTCTCATGTCTCTCTGTCTGTAGTTGATATCACTAGACATCTCCAATTGGTTCTTTGTGACGTTACACACACAGAATGTCTTGTCTCACGGCGTGTATTGTGTTGTAAGTACGGAGAAAGTTGTATAGTTTCTCTTTGTAAGGGATGGTGGATGTGTGTGCTTACTTTATTTTAGGAGAATGAGGGAAAACTACTTTTATGTACTCAACTTTGAGACGCTTTACGAGACCCTGGAGTGTAATCTCAGTGTTCATTATTCAAAATGGACGTACCCAGGCTGAGTAGGAATGGTTGAATGGTTGAAAGTAGTGGCAGTTTTGCTCTCCCAGACGAATAAGTGCTGCTTCAAATGTTCAAATGTCCTTGAGAAATTTTCCTTTACGAGAAGATGGAGAGTTTAGACAGGAGAAAGTAGGTTGTGGACTTTCAATTACCTTTTCACTTATACACACGGTCAACGGTGGAGTAGTCGGTTGGGGAAAATATTAAATATTTTAACCTTGCTTTTACTTTTACTCAATCACTCAGGTAGAGGGTAAGAAATGTAAAATCTCTTTGAATGGTTTACAATCAATTTCCATATTGAGAATTGAGATGCACTTGGCCATTAAATAAATTGAGGGGAAGGGAAAGTTCGGAGAAGGAAGGAACAAAAGAGAGGAGAGGAAGTTTTTGTGTTTGAGCTTTGAGTCTTTAAGCTTAGGGTTTTTTAGTTTAAGGTATTTATTTAAGACGGCTTTGTGGATGTGGAGGAAGTGTGAGGAAAAAAGAAAGTGCATCGTTTATGATGAGCAATATAAGAAAGGAGGAGAGGAAGTGAAAGGGGGAAGAAGAAGTCGCAGTAGCTGACTTTGATAAAACTGTGCAATAAAAGTGCTTTCACTTCATCCTTCCTCATCCCTTCGACATACTAAAGTTGTCCAATCATATTAAAAGCATTTGAGATGCATTATTACACACCTTTTAAGACGGGAGGGTGGGGAAAACAGAAGAAATGAATGGAGTATGGAGAAAGGGGAACCTATAAATGGTAAACGGTAACTGCTCTTCGGCACTCATCTCTTTTAATCTTGATCTTCTTCTTCGAGATATTCTAGACGGTGCGTTTTCGTTTAATGTTCTACTAAAATAAAGATTAGATTCGTTTTCTCCCTTTTCGAAGAAGGGCTCAGGAGCATCTTGAAATAAGTTTGAGTGAGTGAGTGAGAGTATGGAATTTCATGAAGATCTTTAGCCACCTTCTTGAGAATTGAGAAGAAGAAGATGAAGAAGAAGAAGGGGAGAGGCAGAAGATTACTTATGATGGTTGATCCAAAGTTGGTGGAGCGAGAAAATAAGAAAATTCTAAGATTGTGAGAGATGCGCTTCGTTGGTCGTTGGGAAATCTTGGGCTAAATGGTGTTGGGATATCTCGAAGGAACGATATGAAGAAGGTGAAGGAAGACACTCTCACGTAGGTAGGTGGTAGGTGCATTTTGGATTTTGGAACTGGAGGAGTTAGAAGGAGAGGAGGAAGAAGGGGAAGGAATGACAAAAATGAGACTGAATAAGTGCCACACGGGATGGGTAAAATCGTTAAAACTGTTCTAGTTGATGACATGTAAGAAAATGAGGGCATTAAGCGGAGGGATAAAGGCCAAGGGAAGAGACAGGAAGGAAGGATTTGAGCCGTCTTTTCAACCCGTTGCAATATTTTTGCTGACAAGTGTCTCAAATCCACTCAATCCTGTGGGAGTTTGTGGGAGGGCAGAGAAGAAGCTTAGTCGAGGTTTATGGGAGAACAAATCATCGGAGAATGTAATGTGCTACGATGGAATGGAGGAAGGAATTAGGAGCAGCAATTTAAGTGACTTTCTCATTGCTCCAGGGCTCCTTAATGAGATGATGAGTCTCCATCAAATTGAGAGTTCTTTGCAGAATTTTTGAATAATCTCTCTCATGTCAGATTCGCAGACATTTGGGTCAATATATGTCAATTACAGAGTGCTGTAGATGGATTGATTGAGCCATAATCAAAAATGATAGTTGGTACTGATTTATTGATTAGCTAATTTTGTTATATAAGAAAGGATTAGGGTTATGTGGAAATCTGCTGCTTGTGATATAAATTATTAGCTAACTTCGAAGTAGAAAGTGGAGAAAGCGAATGTGTGTTTCAGATAATTTACTATTAATTTGTAATGTCGTAAGAGTCCTGACTGTGTCGGCAGTTGTTATTTGTTATACAGAGCACGCTGAACACAACGTGATGATATGTAGAAAACGTGCAGTTGCATAAGTTGCATTTTATTTATACTTTTTGTCCGTGAGTCCGTGAGCATGTTGAATTTGGAAATGGTACATAAATCGCGTTTCCTAATTCTACGAAATTAAGGACGAAACAAGATTTTTCTAGCGCCCACAAATGCAGTGTGATTTTAATAACCTTGCAGACTTCAAATTTCAATTAGGGAATGGGTTGGAATCTGGGAATAAAGGCTGAGACCTATAGACTGCACTACTGCACAGACTTGTATAATATTTATTCTTCATTAATGCCCCAAGACTGCTGCAAGGCTACAACAGTGTGACACAGACTGTAGAATACATTACATTTGAGACACACACGTGTGTTCTTTGCCTTATTCTATAACTGCAAATAAGGGTAGGGTAGTCGAAGGTGTGTAGCTCATATTAATTTTCAAATGATACATTTCAAGTGATATGTAAATGAAGGGAAGAATTCTGCTTTAGGAAAGTCTTTTACGTTTAGAGGAAAGCCCAGACAGGTCTAGTTAGCTTTATAATATTTCACCGAGATGAAAGTGTAGTTTTTTTAGGCGTCTCACAGTGAGCAGCCTTCAACTGGTTAAGTCAGGTAATGTTGACTTTCCATAAGGAGAGTATAATCTCAGCTAGAGAGAAAGCCGAGAAAGGAAGGTGATAAAGATGTTCATACGAAGGATGACCTAAATTGCCTCAGAGTCGTAATCCTGTTGAAATTAGAATAACATTGTCATTGTTCCCGTGCCAGTTAATATTTGCGTCGGCCTAATTCATGCCTCCATAATGTTGGAGATGTGATATCACAGAGCTCAGCTTAATCCGAATGCAGTCACACGAGAGAGAGAGAGAGTGGCTTTGTTGTGCTTTCTCAAATGAGAGTGTGAGAACACACATTATAATATTAATATGAATCACACAGCAAGAATAACACACAGGCAGGAAAGGACAATAAAGGATTTCAGTGAAAGTTATGAAAGTTTATAGTTTAAGTAGAATTTTGCAAGTTTGAACTTTGAAGGTGGTTTGTGAGTGAATCTGTAAATATTAAATATTTGGCGATATTCCTTGCGGAAGTCTTTCTCTTTATACCTACATGAGTCATTAAATACCACTTAGGAAAGACAATGGAGAGTAAATTCCTACGCGAGGATTAATGTTTGACCTACAAAGTTTGTATTTAGAGTGGAACTAATAATATTTTGCTTCATTAAAATGTTCACCCACATTCCTTGTGTGTAGGTTGTTGCATTGTTTAGTAATTTATGGGTGTTTAGCTTTCTTGGAAAATTAGTTCTAATTTCTCATTATGGGAATTACTGAATTTCATGGGTGGACGAATAGAGGCCAAGTGGTTTTGTGGGTGCGTAGTTGGAAGGTGAAAGAAGGGAAGGTTGGAGGTATTTCTTCCTAATTGAATTCTTTATGAAGGAGAAAGACTTGGAGTTGTTAGAAGTAAATGCATTCAGGTTGTCTCACGTGTGACACTGAAATATTAAGTAAATTAGGGAAGCCTCTCATCAGGTGAAAAATGGGGGTGTTTACTCACGACTGCGGCGATGGTATTTTGGTAGAGAAACAAATGCTGAGGTGGATGGCAGCTGGAAGAGACACATTCCGCATTTATTTGCCACAGTTAATTGGCAATTAGCCGTGAGCATGAAATGTACTTGGGAAGGAAGGCTGTGAGTGCGGAGAAGAGACTTGAGAATGGTTAGACAAGCGAATCATTCTTGGCTGCCTTTGTCTTTCTTATGCTACACTTGCTCTAAACTCTATACATACGAAGTATGTATAACTTAAGTACGAAGTGAAAGTATCTCTCGGAGAAAGTTGCGTGTGTCGGCTTTGGTTTACTTAAAAGATTTTCTGCATGCGACAAGACGTTATTTTCTTACGGAGGAGCAAGCAAAGATGTCATTATGGAGGAATAATAGTACACAGAGAAAAAACACAAGAAAACGTCTTATGTGTGTGAGTGTGTGTGTGTGTGTGTACATTATTTGCGGTACACACACACAAACGCAGGAATTGATTTACTTCTTTATCTAAACGGAAGTAACGGGAGATGATTGAGAGACATGCGTTACACACAAGAGTACGCAATGATTTCCTGTGGACAATAAAATCCGTCAAAGGAAGAGATGAGAGAGTGTCTTTGATGTTGGAAGAGAGAGAGAGGAAAGGAGAGACTCCGAATGAGAAGGTTTAATACAACTGAAGGAGAAAGTTACACTCGGTTCGATGGATTTACTGTGGATGGTTCGTTTTACAAACTAATTAGAATGGAAGTACGACGGAAGGAACGGGCGCGTAGGATCAATTACTTCTGGGCCAGCAAGTTGGATAATAAAAAGTGTATTATAAAAAGAAATGTTGGTTTGTCCATGAAGTGTGAATGTGACACGAGGACACAAGTAAGCGAGAGGCAGGAATAAAGAGAGAGTCTTGAACTATTTGAGTGTGGTGACACGATGACTACAGTTAGTAGAATTTCTACAGGAAGAAACTGTGCGAAGGAAGGATGGATTTCGTTTAAATGTCATCAGGATTGCATTTGGGATGAAGTTGGATGGAAGTATGGAAGGAGGGAGAGTGAGTGTAGAGAGTCTGTCTGTTGTCAATGAAGGATTCATAATGCACGTGTGACCTGAGGAGCACTGTGCACAGTTGGCCATTTGTTCATCGAGTCTTTCTTTTCTAATCGAGGCATTCTCCTTCAAGAAGAGAATCCAATTTCTCCAGATTGTCTTTTACTAAACTGCTCACATTATTCTCTGTCCTTTTCCGTCTCCAAGCCATTCTTTCATTTGATCGGTAGCGAAGTCGCAACTGAACGTATCACCACCACCACCACCGGCTTCTTCCTTCATGGAAACCTATATGGCTGGGGAAGGATTTATAAGGAGTTTGTTTCTAACCTGAGTCTAACTTCTAGTGAAGTTTCTGATCTAAAATCTAGATAAGTTGTAGTTTTTTAGTTTTGTAGGTAGCGAGGTATGGCGTGTATTACACTTATTCATAAGAGAAGAAGCTTTGAGAGAATAATGTGACTTTTACTTTGTGATCTGCGAGCTACTCGTTCATCGTTTTTTGCCGTAGTTTTTAGGATTTGCCTTATGCGTCGCTGTGTTTTGATTGGACTTTTACCCAAATCCTAACGTTATTTTGGAAGTTGTGAGTTGGAAAAGAGATTTTTTAAAAAGACGTGGAATACGTGTGACTCGCTTCACAGAGAGTTTCTCTCTCTGTGTGAAATTACACTTTTGGCTGTACACACGTAGAAGTGTAGAAGCTAGAAGAGAATGCACACAAATCCTGGTTGAGATAAATAAGGTGGCCAAGTATGCGACACACATTGAAGCACATTTATTATTAGAGAGTTTAAGAGTGGAACTCTACTGACTGTGTGTGTGTGTGTGTGTGGTGCTACAGTAGCTGGAAATGGTGGAGACGCAAGAAGGAATCTTTTATTTTAGGATGTTTGATTTATTTCATCCTTGGAGAGCGTTTTTCTCTCTCTCTCTTGTTTTGGAACGGAAATCGAGGGTACACAGGCCTATTAGGCCATATAAATGTATACGAACATTACCCGCACATCGTATCACTAAGTCTCTCCACACTTGGAGGAACTTTTAAGATAAAAACTAGAACAAGCTTATACTTAATACTTACCCTGTGGACTTAGAGTAATCCATCCATTACGTTCGAAACGCTCGGCTCAAGTGTTATTACTCTCTGGAGTTTGTTGGCTACGTATAGAAGTGTATGTGTGTACTGTGTAAAAAATAGAAGAGATCTAGATTCAAGTATTCTAGTATTCTAGTACTCTAGAGTTTCAGAGCACAGTAGTACACACACAAGCCATGCGCTTCTTAATCTATGATGGACCAAGTAAGAAAATAGTAGCTGTTATGCAACACATGAACGAGAAATAGTTTAAAGGAGCTTGCAAAAATAAAATCGCATTTGAAACAGAGAGAAGAGACATTATGAGGGAATGATGTAAGAAGGATGCATAATGCAACTTACACAGTATTACAGTGTGTGTGTGTGTGTGTGTTTGTTGGATGAGAGGAAACTGAACTGAACGTGGTGGTCGGGTTGTGTGATGCCATTTTGATGATATATTTTTACTGACTGAGTAATAACGAAAGCTAAAAGGTTCCGAATAGGATGCTTTATGGCCCACACCTTCATCAGTAATCTTTCATTAATGCTCTTACAGTTCTTCCGGAAAAAAGTTTATGGTTTGGCCATTAAGGACTCTTTTTATTGCATCTAAACTGGCTAAGCTGAGGCATTCAACGTCCTACACACACACACACATCTATATTACTATATGTATTATATGTACTATATGTATAGAGTGTATTAGACCAGTGGGGCCATCACGGAGTCCTAGAAAGCCAATGATGCGATTCTACAGAAGTGAGAGTGACTGTGTGTGTGTGTGTGCCTACTTAAGAAGGTAATAATCCCTTCTCTCCACCTAATCACAACCACATCTTGTTTTATGAAGCCACTTTCTCCCCAAATGTTCGATGGGGTACATTTTGTCTTAACTTTGTATCTTAATTAGTCCCTAAATGTGTGTTTGCTGGTGGGATTGAGTAAATGACTCAAAAACTCGCTCATTCCGCATGTACACGTCGTATTCAGGCATTCACAGGGATACTTAGCTGTTTAAGTAATAGCGACAATAAGACACGTGCCACGATGTTCTTTAAGAATTATAAGACTGATTCACTCCGAGTGGGAGTTGTTGGTTGAGTACTTTGCTAATGAGGGAATAAAATAGTGAGAGAGTCTAAACACATCTCTTTTCGGGATTATCTTTGCAGAGTGGTAGTGAAGTAATGGACTTAGCATTAAATGATAAAGCAGAAGTGCAAAGTAATAAATCAATACGCAGGCGAAGTTAAGAAGTGAGGAAGTAATTGAATGAAGACACTGAAAAAGAGAGTGTAAATAAAGCAGAGAGTGAGTCGTCGCTTGATGTTGGTGGTCTGGTCATTTGATGTGGGATGATGTTTTATTTTGGTAGTGTTGAGGAAAGTAGGGACAGATGGTTCGTTCGTAAGATGAGAAACCTTTTTACTTTTTACTTTTACCCTGGGAGAGTTTTGGCTTTGCTTTCTCTCTCTCTCTCTCTCTTTTGGAGGATGAGATGCGTCTTGGAGATTAAGTTTGTATGCAAGACGGAGTGAAGAAGTAGTTTGGTGGTATAGTTTAGTTCAGTGAGTATTTGTTAGGAGGGTGAAGGCGTGAATAAATGCGCTTTGAGCTTGAGCTTTGTCACACGCTTTCTGATGAATTACTCTGGCAGCTGAACGGCTGAACCCTCTTGAAAGTCTTGAAAGTCTCAGTCCCATTCTGGGCAACGCAATGTACCGTGTTCAAAGTGTAATTAGACTTTATTGCTTAACTGAACCGAATTCTTTCTTCATTTCTATTTTACGGCTTTCCTTTATTATACTCTGTGTGTGTATGTGTGTGTGTCTTTGCTTTCTCTCTGTCTCCCTCTCCTCTACTCAATTTCCCTTTTGAATGAAGTGTAAAAGTAAATTACTCTCGGAGAGTGTTCCGTATTGTAAAATGTGAGAAGGGATAAGGAATGAGAGATAGAAGGGACGTTCTTCTTGTGATAAAGTAGAAGACAGAAAAGCAATTGAACTTTCGTGATATTACTTCACAACACAGGGTTTGAGAAATTAGCAAGTAAATTCCACTCTGTTTCTATTGAGGGAGGAGTGGTTAAGTGTGTAATACACTTGCAAATTTTGTGTTATACTTTCATCGCTACTTACACTTTATCTTCGTCAGAATTTCATTGAGCTTTACGTGCCACAAAACACACTTTTGTGTTTATTGTTTGAGCTGTAGAGGAATTACACTTGAGAGTCGAATGAAGAATGCGGGTTCTACTGAAATACACGCAGGGTAATTTAAATTGCCCTATCAAACATTCAATTGGTTGCAATTTGCAGTAAAAGATGGGCCTCGAGAATCCCATTAATTTGGTAGGCAAGTCTCAACCTCTCAGCAAATCGCAAATGAGATTTGAGAACTTGAGCAAGGAAATTGAGATTTGCAGTGCAGATGAGGCGGAGTGTGTTTCAAGATATTTTGCAAGTTAAGAGGAAAGGGAAAGAGACAAAAGCGCGTGTGTATTTGTATTTTGTAGGAAGTGAAGATGTGAAGATGTGGCTAGTCTCGAGGGTCGAACACATGAGGCTATTTCCTATTTCAATGGTAATGAGATGCACGGGAGATTTAGATTGAGCGAGTCCGTTTGAAATCTCTTAAAGAGCAGCACCAACGATGACCCTGAGACCCAACACATCCATTCTCTCCGTATTTTTGTGCATTTTGCAAATTTGCACAAACCTAAAACCTAACGCCATTTGCGTTTACTCTGTAGAAACTATATTACTCATTTCAATTAGATTTGCACGGTGTAAATCTTAAATTCAGAATACAAAGTACAGCAGATGAAATGCTGTCTGCGTTCAACTGGTCTCAATTACTGTACATACTTCGAATAGTTCAAATACAACTTGCTACACAACAACGCACTGTTTTGGTTTTGGATTTAGTTTTACGTAAGTCACAGCGCTTTTGCGTGTGCAAGTGAGTTTATATTACAGAGACACGTCAATTTCAGCTTACAAAGTTTTATTACATTTTATCCGATGTAAAACCGGTGGAATTCCACTTTCCACCAAACAGAAGTTTTGTTGTGACCCTCACATTTCATTGTAACTCCATGTGGCTTCTCTACTATCCCAAGGGTGTAATTTAATTTATGAAAATGAACTAACACATTCTCTTCTCTGGAAGGATGAAATGTGTCAAACTAGACTTTAATATGTTTTGCTGTCTTTGAGTCTTGCTGAGAATTTCGCAAGAATTTGCGAAAATATCAACTTCAACTTTCAATACAGAAGAAGAACGAAGTTACAATGAAAAAGTGGATGTTAAGCAAACAATGAATTCATAAAGCGTAAAATTAAATTTCATAGAAAGCTGAGTGCGCTCACACTTTCTCCGTTCTTGCTTAAGAAAGACGCGTGTGTCTTTGAATGGGAGAAAGAAGAAACCAAAGCTTCAACAAATAACCTGTTCACGTGTAATTCATTCCGAGAGATGACAATACGCCATTAAACTTGTGTTGGTCCATTTTGTCGCGTAGAAAAAAGAGATATTTCAAATTTTCAAAGGGAGAGATATTCGCGAGGTTTTATTTGACTACATGTTGCTGTCAAAAATTGATACATGATTGTGAAACAGTTTTGGGAAGATAAGAATTTAGGGACACACCCGGGCACCACTCTCTCTCTCTCTCTCTCTCGTTTTTTGTGTTAGAGTAAACGGTGAGGAAAATATTAGTTGTATTTCGTGTTGCGATTTCATTTGTAGTTTGTAGGGAATGCAGAGCGAAAGGCTTTAGCTTACAGTTGGAGTTGTGTGGAAACTCTTATTTATATTTTACTTGAGACTGTTCATGATTTATTGCGTAGGGCTGTAAAAGGGCTTTCATTCATTCACGAGGCATTGAGTTTCTCGGTATGCGTCTAAAGTCTAAAGGCATTACCACATCCTGTTTTCCGCTACAACAAAGCCAATATCTTTTCGTGAGAGAGAGAGAGAGTGACAATGAGACCTTTGGGACCGATCGAAATTGCGCCTGCCACCTGCACTCGCACGGAACCAGGGAAATTGTACTACACATACTACTATTGACTATAATACCCGATATGCCCGATATAATACCCGTTGAATCTTGAGTCCCGGAGCTACAGAAGAATTGGAGCTCTGATACCCACTAGCCCACAAATGCCAGTATCACTATGTTGTACGTGTGTGTGTGTGTGTGTGTCTATTCAATCGATACTTTCACACACAATGCTTTCACTTTCTTATACACAAATTCCTTTCTTTCTTGCCCTCTTACACCTTCTCCCATTCTTTTGTGAGGACTTTTTAGGGGAAATATTTCCCTTTTTATTCCCAGAAATTTCCATCTAAACTGTTCTTTTCATTTCCTCTTTGGGTTCAATACAGAAAGACGCCTTGGAGGTGTAAGGAAAAAGGGAAAAGACAGTTGGAATTATTTAGTCTGAGGAACGTTGTTGGCTGTTGGTGTGTACGTGTCTATTTTTGTATTGAGAGGTGTTTGGTGTAAGGAACTTGGGAGAAAGAAAGCTATAAGGCCTAAAGCACTAAAGCGTCTGGAAAAAATGACTCGAATGAGGATTATGCAAAGTTAGGAGAAACAGGAAGCAATCGAACAAACAAGAGGCTGACAAATACTAAATTAAAGCAAATACACCTGCTGCTTCGGAAACTTTTCTCATGGGTAATTTACACATGGCTTTCTATACTCATGCATATGGAGTAGTTACTCTTTTGTGTGTGTTTGTATGTGTGTATTATTAAATACTCCAGGAAGTAAACGACTTATTCATATTTGAATACACAGAACTTGATTTTACGTTTAATTGAGTTAAGTCACACGAGTAAAATAAGCGAGTTAGAAGTTGGAATATTCGCTGGGATTTCTTGGGATACTTTATTATTCCTTTTGTTGCCTTTAACTTCTAAGGTTGCTAATATACCGTACTGCTTATTTATACACACAGACTGTGCTGCTAATGTATTTTCATGGCTTGTGTGTGTTTCTCATGAATTTCAAGCGTTTATTTATCATTCCATAATATTATTTTGATTGGACTGGTGATAACATAATTTATTGGTGTGCAAATATCCATAGCACGGCTTTCTGGGTTATTCTGGGATGACTGTGGAAGACTCGAATTCAATGGTTTCTCTGTATAAGGAAGCGGAGTAACTTTTGACGCATACAGAAAGTAATTTTTGTGCAGTTTTGTAATAAAATGAGACACCATATGGAAGGACAAATTCAATCAAGAAAAGTTTGCTTTTGGTGAATTTTGTGTGACAAGTATTGAGAAATATATTGCTTGTCGTTATGTTAAAGAATAAGCCTGTGTTGTAAGGTTTTCTGTGAAGTTTCCTTGTGGAGCCTCGACTTGCTTGACTAGTCGGAAGTTTCATGTGAAAGCTTCGCTGTTGAATGTTCACACAAGCGTAATTTTGCACATAAATTTGCGTAACATATAATTCGATATTTTATGCTTCCTTGATTTAATAGGATTCAGAGCTTGAGGGCTCATAACGTTATACCTCAGGGAGTAGTGAATATGCAACAGAGAATCCAATGGAAATTGACGATGATTATTGTAGGGCTACATCATTGTTTAAAACTTACGGGGAGAAAGTAGAAAGTTTATGCGCCACGTTAAAGTATTCTTCTGGCAGCTGGTGAACACATTCTTTTGATATTGAAACTTGACTTTTCGTATCATTTTTGACCTCTTCGGGTAGCTTTAACAGTCTGTTTATGATGATTGAGTGGGTCTGGTGAATACATTTAAATAGAGAGTGGGCTCTTCTCTTAGAAGCCAAGAAGCCTGCAGTCAGACTGTCAGATGGTGAATTGTGAAGTTATCCTTTCGTGAAAAGAAAGACTATCATTTAAGCACTCGTATTATTTTCCATTTACATGGGGAAAGTTTTATTACACCGTTACGTAGAGTGGGTGTTTCAATAAGAATAACTCTCGTAGCCTACTCACAGATGCTTTCAATAAATCGTGTGTTTGTCTCCTCATGCATCTTCGACACATGGCGGAATAATAACTTGTTTGGGAAAAGTTTAATTACACGTAGGTCCTTGTTTTTTACTGCATAGTTTTTGGAAAGAAAGAATAAAACAGTGGTTCTTGTCTTACAAGTGGTATCAGGTAAGATGTATAGTAGAAGTCAATATAATCATCACTCAGAGAAAATGAGAAAAAGATAAAATCTGTGATGCAACTGGGTTTGTGCTACACATCCCATTGTATTAAACTGGGGAGATGTAGGTTTACAAGAGAGAGGGACTTATTATTATGTGTCTGGTAAATGTATACTATTTTATACACACATGAAATGTATGTAGGATTCCATAGGATGGAGATTGGAGAGTGAAAGTCCGTAAAGCACAAATTCCAATTTTGTACAGAAAAGCGTGAAAGTTGATTCCAATAACGTAACAAAAATCTGGTACAATCGTTCGTGCGCCGAAGTCATGATAATTTTGTGGAAAATTATTGGTACATAGACACATGAACTAATACTGCAACCATTATTTACATGGGTTTATGGAACACATCTGTACTTTAAAGGATGTGCATAAAAGACACCAATTATTTTAGTTCTAACCTGTACAACATC
>JAQGAD010002244.1:0-14435 GCA_034696625.1 Isotomurus palustris
ACTTTAGCACAAGCACCATCACTATTTCCAACTTATCCTTTGAATACTTTAGTTTATGATTGCACAGGAATGACTCGTTGACGTTTGAACACTATGTTATGAATTATCTTCACATGCAAACTAATATGAATTGGACACGTATAATTAAATTAAGTATATTATGATGATTACGATAAATACTGAATGTCTGTTTTGCCCCCATAACTTCACGGCTTGACGTCCTAGCACACTAGAGAAGTTTTTGATTCAGATAGTTAACTATTTAAACAACTTACTTCTTTTGAAACTGAAAACTCGATCTTCACCATTCACATCTCTACGGATTACGTATCTAGGTGGAACTCCACATTTGCAATTTTCATTCAAGAACCTGCTTGAGACCAGCAGGTACGAATTTTCGCCTGTATTTTGCAACTTATGGCTTCTTTTACAGACGAGGTTTTTACTTATATGCACTCTGGAAGAATGAATGAGTAAAAGTGTTTTTGAGGACCTTATATTATGATTATTTCCCGTCGGTGAATCTTAACTGGCCAAAATTTGCTTTTCTACAAGATTTGACCTCTTCAAAAGGTTGTTTCTCTATTTGTTATTTTCTGTGTGTTCTTCTACGGGTTTCTAGAGGAAGTAGAATATCGGTGGATGCGCAAAGGAAAGAAGAGTTACCAAAGCATATACCGGGTAGGAGAAGGAGAGAACAGCCCCTCAAATCCCGATCTTTTTTGCGTCAATTCCACCTCATTCCTTGGGCACAGAGAAAGAAAGGATAACTTCAACTCATTACTATATGCTGGCTACTGTACCAAGAGTGTCTATAGCTCACTCAACATATCTACAAGCCGCAGCATTCAAGACCAAGACAAAAATTCCAAACGAAGTGCACACGCAATCTTTACGACTTCATGCAAACATGTCAAAATCTGCATGACATAAGCAAACGAACAGTTAGAGGTTTCTTTTATTGTGTTTGAAAGCTAATTTTAGTTCACACCATGAATTTGCTTTTCCCATAAAGCAGGAACAGTTATCACTACTATTTTTCTTTGCCTATCGGATGATCGGATTCACAACTTCCACAAGCTGGCGTGAATCCATCTCCAATGCTGAGTAACTTAAACACAATTAATGGGTCACTGGATTTCATTACAAGGTGAGAAGATAAAATTATCTATTTTTTGAAATAGTAGGAAGTACGAGAAGAATGAATGGAACAGGACGCTGACATCAATTAAGGCTAAAGTAGACTTCACTCTGGTGCATTCACAGATTAACCAGCTTTAACTTCCAGATTAATAACAATTGGCATAATTTCAACCCTGGTGCCGGTTCAGAATGTTCAGATCTTGCTTTGCTAATTCATCAATCACTTGCAACACAGACTACACAGACAGCTAGACAGGCAGTTGTTTGGGGCAGTATGCTAATGATTGATAATAATTATGAATTACGCCCAAACTTAGTGCATAAAGTTTGACATGTAGTGATATATCATCTTTCAATTTTTTCTTTTTAATTTGATGGAGGTTTACGTTAAGTTGGATACTTAAATTACATGCAGGCGTCTCGTGAACGTATTAGGTGCAGTTTTATGACACAAACTCTGTAATCTGTAATCTTTTTCCAACCCACATCCAGATAAATAATCATGTACCAAATTGAATATTATTTTGACTGGTCAGTTTCTTTCCTATCACCTTTTGCCTTTACTTTCTAAATCACCAACAAGCATAGGGAAAAAGTAAATTATATTGCTTACAAGCTTCGGAAAAGTGATGGGATTGGACTTCGACTGCGTTCCCGATCCAGGAATCTCACTAACTTCCTCGACTTCGACTTTTTGTCTGTATTCTTTTTTCCACCTACTATGACGCTAACTAATCTGTCATTTTCTCCAGCAACATCACTGCTTGGTGTAAAATTGTGTAGCTCCATGTCCATAAACAACAACAACAACGTATCAACAGTTGGGAAAACAGTGAAAACACCGAATACTGAATTTGTAATAAGTCAACAAAGCTAACAACTTTAATTAACACTGTTGACTGTCAAAAGTAGGATATATTATAGAGTTGAAAGCTTAAATGTATGGGTTCCATGAAAATTTCAGTGATTAATAGTTGGGTTGCTTCAATACACATTTTATGATGTCTTATTGATATCATGTAGAACTTACGTACGCAGGAAGCTACTGTAAAATTCTTCCCTTATAATTCCAAAAGTTCAATGGGTACGCACAACTGGTCGTTATTTTCACGATTTCAGAAGATCCTGTAGATTTGACCCCGCTTGATGCTTGATCGATTCGTATAATTTGTCTCAAGAATATTTGGTACATACATGTAAGTGGGATAGGTATGTAAATGCTTTTGATGACACTCTGCTGAACTTACTCGAATAAGCAGTCCAGCTTAGCATACACGGCACAGAAAAACTTACTTATTACTTATATTCTTGACAATATTAAAGAACTAAACGAGTGAAGCCGGTATAGGTATTAATTAAGGTAAGTACTTCAGCAGATTTTAATAACATCATGCAGTGAGGCCGTGCCTTACATACCAACTGAGTACCATATATTATATATAATGTAACTTGCTATAATTCTCTTCGAAGAAGATCCAAGACAAGAACCACGTTTGAGAAGTTGAAGACACAAGTTGCCACAAGCAGTACCAGTAGTTAGAAGG
This sequence comes from Isotomurus palustris, assembly GCA_034696625.1. NCBI lineage: Eukaryota > Metazoa > Arthropoda > Collembola > Entomobryomorpha > Isotomidae > Isotomurus > Isotomurus palustris. The sequence continues at coordinate 2,688 of JAQGAD010002244.1, forward strand.
ATTTGTGAAAGTGATATAATTCCCATTCCCAAACTATAAAAATAATAATAATGTATTGAAACTGTTGAGTTTTAACTAATAAACTGATACTGCACTGTTGCAGCGAAGTTTACAGGAGTATAATTAAACGAGTAGAATAACCTACGAAATTCTTGAGCTGCACTCAATCATAAAGTTTATTAACACTAGAATAGTGACGAATGAACAAGGACGAGTCATCTTTTAGCGAACGGTTGTGAATTACAAGTTACAACCCCTCAAGCATTTGTAGAATTGCTTTACTTTGCACACTTTGCATACACGAGCTTTCTTTAGTACTTGCACCATTCTTCAGGGGTAGACAGAACTTAAATCGGATTCCAAGTATAAAAAAGGTGGGATAGGTGAGTTACTCTCAGTCTGTGTATGTGTGATAGTTCAGAATACTATCGAATTAAGTTTACAAAAAGGAACTTGTTTGCTTCTTGCTTGGATATTTCCTGATTAGAATTTTAGAATTTTACGCATTTCATAAACACCAGCCAGAGAGTAAAAGCCAGAAGTCACTTTATTCTTCACTCGCAAACAGTAGTTAATAAACGAATTACAGAGTAAGTTCATGGATCGTAAATCGTAAATGTAGCTAGCGACTGGCTATTAACCGTTTTAATCCTTCCCTAAATCAACAACCAGCCAACTACCAAAGCAAGCAACGTCCAACTATAGACTGCGTTACATAGAATTAGTATCACACACCAAAGGCATTGAACTCAATCTTATCAACTGCATTATTATATTATTATTATCCATATAAAACTGAAACCAGTATGAACTACAAAATACAAACTGCATTTTGGTCATGGAGGGTGCATTATTCATACAAGCAATGAACTCCCATTCACTCACGCGAAGAAGAAATAATGCACTGTATGTATACCACTGTAGATTAGAGCATGAATATTGTACAAAACGCATCTTCCTGATTGATTGTTAATGCCAGGCAAGAAACGGACTGCACTTTCTGTGACAGTGCAATAACTATTAAAGAAGTATGCGGTAGGTAAGTAACTTACAACATTGTAGCTTCATCTCTGGCTGCCTCCGGAGATGCAACCGGAGTTGTCAATGAAAGATTCGTTTTACCCAGGTTGACGGAGTTTCGAATTGAGAAAGCTATAACTAAACCGTTTGTTGAGTGATGATTACCACCAAACTAGATATATAGAATTTCTGCGATTAAATTGTCTACTGAATCTGACTACCAGCCATACCTATGGCTTTGAGAGTTGAAACAACACTCATTCACTCCACAACTCCACACCTTCTTGAATGAAATTTTGATTTGAGCTTTAAATTGAGGATTCAAGCTCAATTCCCCCAAGCACGAAAACACGAAGTACATAAGATGCGAAAATCACACCCTGCTTAATTCACGGAAGTGTCTTCAGTCTTCAAGGTTTACTACTTAACTTAATGTTGAGATGATTTCTCACTAATGAATTCTCGCATGGACCGGCTCTTCACACCTGCATCCACTTCCTTCCAACTCACAAAATATTCCAAGTTGAATAACGTAATGGAGAACTTGCCTCTCTGGTGACATTACCGATTGACTTCTGACCACCCCATTCCAACCAACCCAGACCTTTCTTTTTTTTCCCCAATTACATTAATTCGACAGAATTTGTTAGTTTCAACGCAGTGACCAATCTTGTAAGTTGTAGCGTACTGTTGCACTATCCTTAGCATATTCTTCTTCAGCACTAGGACTAATTCGAACTCAGCGAACTTCAGTTACACGCTGCATTTACACTAGAACCAGCATACCACCAAGAGCGGGTTGAAATCAATACAGGACGTCACAAGACACAAGTTATACAAATTGAAACAAACCAGAGATCTTCCTCTAACCATTCTAACGTGCTTATAGCTAAGTGTTCTTCATTTACCGTAAGGACTAAAGGAGAAAGTAAACCACGGTTCCTGGAAACTTTCACCTATTTTACTCTCTCTCACTCACAAGAATCGAAGTAACTTTGTGCCGTGCCCATTCATACTCTTAAACGATCTATCCTCAACAATCCAAAACAAATCGTGTACATACAACACAATACATTTACAGCTCAATTGAATGTACACTAAATTCTATTTCCTTCCAAGTTCCTGATGAAGAGATTCACTTTCCAGGTAGAATTTCGGCATGAAAACACATAATATGAATAAATTGCATGTGCATAGTATATAGTGTGCTTGTGCACTATATATAGCAGTGTGATTTATGAAAGCAGGATTAATACAAGAATACTTCAATTGCAGTCTTTGCGGCGGCCATGAGCATATAGACTGACACTAGGTCAGTCACAAGATTAACAACTACTGGCAAGGCTACTAGAAAACCGATTCAAATTCATCGTACTATTAGCAATTAGAACATGACTTACCCTTTGGTTTTGTTCCGCAGTTCAGCAGGGCCATTCATGTCACCAGTCATCAGTAACACTATCTTCGCAAATTCTTCCACAGTCTTAACAGTAAGTACTAGTTTTCTAACAAATAATGTAGTCTAATAAATATTATTGTGTCCAAATAATTGCTAGACAGGATGAAACCCCTCAAAAAAGGTCAGAAAGAGATCATTTGTTCAGTCTCCAAGAATTTTTTCAATACAACTTTTTACGCCAGCACGGCAAAATATCATTAAGTACGTAATCACTCCTAGGGGTACTGACTTAGAAACAACGTTAGTACTTTTGTGACCAGTAAAGTTAACTCACTTCAGATTTTCAGATCTAGAACTACGCATGAAATCATAAACCTCGTAGATCACTCAGATAATTCCGTAAGTCTCAAAGAACTCGTCGTAATTATAGAACAAAAACACTTCACACTGTTTTTCCAAATTTGTCAAATTTGTTTTGAGATTTCCAACTTGAGAACTTTCACAGATGTCTCCAAACTGAAGACTCCTCTCCGTCATACACATATCATTCAAAACAAACCCTCCACTCATTTGGATCGGGCTGATTCCTCCACTCCTTGTTGTAGTCATTTGTGCCAAATGTAAACAAAATCTTATTATAATGCTTCATTCGTACAATCAAAAATTCAAACCCAAACTTATTACGGCGAACTGAACCACTAACGAACAATTCTCGAATCCCAATCGCTCAATTTCTCTTCAAACAATTCCAAGATCCACCATCCGATTGAGACGCTTCTTATTATCTACTATTCTTTGCTGACACAGATTCCTGAAAAACAGCCAGAACCTTAGTACATAATTTTACATGCGGGCAAGCAAGTAGAAAAGTAACAATTAAAGAGGTGATTACCGGATTCGAAGAAGACGAGTCACTGGAAAACTGGAAACAATAAAGCAGAAGGGGAGAAGTGCATTGACGAGTGAGTGAGAGAACGAGTCATCCAATCCTACCCGGCGACTTTCCCGCAAACCCGCCCAGCGCCAGTTCAAACGGTCCACCTGATGTGCAAAAATTACACGACACAACTTCCACCACCACTCAACATGAGGTAACGTCTTTCTTCCCTCGCATACTCTCTCTTTCATCTACCCTCATTGCAATAAAGACAGATTACAAGATAGATCTCTGATGGCGACAGCCATCGTCTTGAGCATCATCTTATTTTTGCATCATCTTGACATCTTGTTTACATGTGCACAACATTTTAGTTGGAGTAAAGTCCCACGAAGTGTACTCCAACTCCAAGTTTTTTAAAGGATGAAAAACGAGACAGTTTGAGGGAAACAATTTCCGGTGAAAGCTGAAACTCACTTGGAGAAAGCACTTGCTTTTACATTATTATATTTGCAGTATTATATGTAACATCCTCGTATGTGTGTGTATTCTTATGAAGGATAGTGTAATAAATATAGCTCGGTTAATTTAAGTCATACACAAAGAAATGATTTCTTACCCTATGAGTTAAAGTAGGTTTGATAATGGGGTTAGGCTTAGGCTGTTAATAATTTTAGATTAAGTCACACGGGATTGGATTGATTTTGATACACATATCAAGACAGGTTGGACAAGTTAATGTGTTTCCCACGATAATCATGTTTCTACTTCCATTCAAATTAAGTCAAGCATGAGGATTTGTAAAATACAGTTGACGTGTTTCATCATATCATGGGAATATATATGGCTTAGGCACGAGAAGAAAGGTTTACTTTCTTTTTTCACAATACAGCGTACAAGGTGAAATGCTGTGATAAACCAAAAAGAGTCGTCTGCAAGTGAAAGCTCAGCTGAAATGTTGTTTCGCAAATCCCTTGGGAAGGGAGATTATTAACTTTCACGAGAACGATACATTGTACTTCTCATAACATGCAATAGAACACAGGACATAATTCTACTCTCATACGAGTTGTACGTCACTTCAGGGTATTTACCCAACTATATAAGGCATTAGTCGACTTAAGGTTGTTCATTTTATTCGAACATTGCTCCGTATGTTTGGGAGAAAGTAGATGAAGGCAATGAAGAAAAATGCAGTCCTCTTGTGTTAGCTATATGCTCAATCAGGACCAATTCACCATCCTCAATCTCTTGGGGATGGTAAAGTCTTGCTTTGTGATATCATGAGAATGTAATTTTGTTGGAACTCGCTCTAGGAGGTTTGCTAGGATTTTAGTATGGTGAAAGTGATTCTATATACATCCAATGGTGGAAAGTTTTGCCCACCAGAGTTGCGTAAAAACTTAAAGCTGCCTCATTAAATGCTTCTCACTTTCTCTGTACACCCTTCATTGTAAACCGTGTGGGAACACTGGAATGTGGTATCACGTAGAGAGAGATATTAAAAGAATATCATCGTGTGAGTACGGAAGTATCTATCTCTCTGTATATCAAAAACAGCAGAATAGTTCCAGGTCATCATAATAAAAAGGAAGGAAGGAAAAGCTCGGGTTGTATCTTCCTTGCGCTGAAAGTGTAGTTTATAGATCACATTTTGGCATGAGAACTTGTTCATTTCACCAGAGAATACGGGACAAGTGGGTAGTGTTGTGTGTGAGTATACAGGGAAGAGTGTAGATGTAAAATAGAAGTTGAAGCTGAAAGTGGGTGCAGGGAATTGTTTTAGAGGGGGAAATCAGCAGGATATCAAGATTTGCCTTCATTCGCTTTACTTTGCTTAGTCCAACTAGAACTACACACACTATAATGCAAAAAACCAAAGAATAATTTACTACAGTCGGTTGTCAACCTTCTTCTTACCCTCCAAGATGATCTTACTAATCTTCTGATCTTTCCTTCTACCAGTAAAAACTACTACAAGTAATAAGTTCAAGGTGATACATTTGCAGATTGTGTGTATGAAAGAATTACCTATTTGATTAGCATTTGTATAATCTCACGTATCCTAAAAACTATCACATGGAAGAAACGTGCATCTCCTGTTCGTGTACCTCATGTAATCCCCAATTCTTGGTTCTCTAATCTTCTATGGGAATACTACATGTCAAAGTCACGTTCGCAAAATTAGTCGACTAGCAAGTCATCATCATCACAGTGTGTTTTTGTATATAACGTGAAGGTTATTTGTCTGTCAGAGTTGTGTGGAAGTGAAGTAAACCCAAGTGCAAGTTGCGTGTGTGTGACATCTGAGCACCTGGAATCACAGTTTTTGCATTGCACTACATCCTACACAGTGATAAGTGGCTGGTAATTAGATTCTTTACCTCCTATCATTCTGTTACTGAATGTTGAATACGTACACATTATTATGATGGATATATGACGCAATCGATTCTGCTGCATTGTGAGCGTAGCAATGATTAGAGAATCTCATCTCGCTTATTGCGAGGAAGTGAATGGCAAAATAGAAAGGCGAGCATTATGATTCTTTGCCAAAATTGTCTGTGAGAGAGTCTGGCTCAAATCTTTATAGGATACATTATAAGAATATTGCAGACAGTTGGTTTACTTCTTTCTCAATATTATTTTTTGTGCTTCCCATTCAGGCTCTTAAATCTTTTGTCCAAACAATTCAATCAAAATGTCATTTGGGAGAAACGTAAAGCGACTTTTGGGACTTGGAACTGCTGTCGGAGGAGGTTATGTTGTGGCGACATGGATGTTCCAGGAACCGGCTAATGTAAGCCATTTACTTTTTTATGGATTCCTGTTGTTACTATTCTTCTTACTCGACCTATAGTTGACCTTTTGTTGAATCTCGTATTTCGTAATAATTCAGTTTACAAGTGAATTTTATGATGAGATGACATTCAATTCCCAGAAATTATTTATTCATTGAGACTATATGGTTTTGCTCAGTTTGGTTGAATGGTTTCCTTTTAAAGGCATGGGCACCTGCGTCAATGGAACTCAACCATCTCAACGTTCGCCCCAAAAGACCTTTGCCCACAAGATTAGAACAGCTCCAGTCACTGGAGAAAGAGCAGTTCGACGTCTTAGTGATAGGAGGTGGTGCTACAGGAACTGGGTGTGCTTTGGATGCAACCTCAAGAGGTACTTGTCTCACAATTTTGCTAACTGGAGGTGACAGGTGGAAGCTAGATGATCCGACTCAATCACATCACTCGCATCCTTTGCAATTTCCGTGGTTTAAGACATCAATCCACATGACATGATTTCCAGGGCTCAAAACTGCTCTGGTAGAGCTGGACGACTTCTCATCTGGGACGAGCAGTCGATCCACCAAGCTAATCCACGGAGGAGTCCGATATCTCCAGAAAGCTATTATGGGAGTAAGCAACCGTAGCTCAACAACAAAACAATTCATTTAAAACACTTTCTTTTTTTCAATATATTGTAGCATTAGCTTCATTTCCGTTTTTCATGTTCTCTTATTTCAACATTTCAACTTGCTGGCCTCTTTGATGTAATTCCAGTTCGACTTGGAGCAGTACAGAATGGTTAAAGAAGCTTTGCATGAAAGAGCTAACCTCTTACAAATTGCACCTCATCTTTCATATCCATTGCCCATAATGTTACCTGTCTACAGGTAGGAATTAAGACGACACAAACCTCATTTAATCTCTTGCTCTTTCCACAATTGTTTTAGTACATTCGAGTGCTTCGCTACCATCATATTTACTTTAAATTCTGTGTTTAGGTGGTACTTGGTTCCATATTACTGGGCTGGCATTAAGGCCTACGATTTTGTTGCTGGAGGAAAATGTGTCAAGTCATCATATCTGCTGTCTCGGGAAAAGGCTTTGGAATTGTTTCCAATGTTAAGGAAAGACAGACTGTGCGGAGCAATCGTCTACTATGACGGTGAGTCCAGGATTACCAGAGGCTTTGCCTCAATTCGTGTTGAGTTCAGAATTAGTACAAGAAAGTATATTTACTTTTAGGACAACACAACGATGCTCGTATGAACGTCTCAATCGCTTTAACAGCAACAAGGCTTGGAGCTACTGTAGCCAATCATGTAAAAGTTCTCGACATAGTTAAAGAAAGGGTTAGTGCGTGTTAGAATCTGAGCATTACACCTAATAATCTGTACTTATGTACTTAAAAGACAACAATCTACTTTGTAGGACGAAGAAGGAATCCAGCGAATTGTAGGTGCCAAAGTTCGTGATGAAATCACAGGAAAAGAATTTAACGTCCGAGCGAAAGCAATTATTAATGCAACGGGTCCTTTCACAGATGCTATTCGTAAAATGGATGATCAGAAAGTTGCTGAAATCTGCTGCCCAAGTTCTGGAGTTCATATTGTTCTTCCTGGCTATTACAGGTATTAACTCTACCCCCTTTACTGCAAGGCTAAACTTCACACATTTTGTGGAATTGCATGACTTTCATTACTCCGCAGTCAAATGAAAATAATCATTTTTCAAAATAATACCAGTAGGCGTGAACAGACAAATTATTGTAAAGAACTTTTAAAAGTCCTCGAGGAAGTGTATAGTAGTGCAAAGCTTAAGATAAGAAACTGTCGGCTTCGGACTGGAAAATGTAACCTTTCGGGAGCAAGAGATGGTATCTGTAAAGCCATTGCGAAACGAAGAATTGCTCAATTTCGTGTGACCTCTTCATTAATTCTCCTACAAAGTGAAAGTCATGCTTCTATTACATCGGTCGGGGTCCAAGTAGCATACGGATCCGTTGTTTCTTCTCGCTTTTAAAAAGCTTCAAAGACATTCTTAAAGTCTCTTGAATGGAAACGGTTCTAAATTCAGGTCAGCTGTGAGCCAGCTTGAGTCATAATTCTATACTCGCCGAATTGATATTAGACCATTTCACCTAAAAGGATTCTCCCATTTTCCACTGATCGTCTCTTTACCAATATAATTCTGTATGCTTTCTGCAGCCCTGAAGAAATGGGTCTCTTAGATCCTAATACTTCCGACGGACGAGTTATTTTCTTCCTTCCATGGCAAAAGCTCACCATTGCTGGAACAACTGATACTCCCTGTGATGTTTCGCACAGTCCTGCTCCTACTGAAAAAGACATTTCCTTCATTCTGCAAGAAGTGAAGCATTATCTTAACCCTGATTTAGAAGGTACACATTGTCTTTCCTCCTCCAATCGCATTCACAGGCAAAGAACCAGAGAAAAACTTTTATTATTCTCTTGTTCGATTACTCGATTTCACTACTCTCGACAAAGTTTCTTTTTTGTCTATCTGATTTTATGGTTTGTTACAATCTATACTTATGCCCTTTCTAAATCGAATTACACCGTGGCGTATCTCGGTTGAGTGCCTGCCTGGCTGTTTCCAGTTGATAGTTTTTTCTCTAAAAGATTAACTTCAATATGACATTGCAGTTCGGAGAGGAGATGTTCTGTCGGCTTGGTCTGGAATTCGACCTCTCGTGTCCGATCCGAATAAGCCAGATACTCAATCGTTGGCAAGAAATCATATCGTTCATGTTAGTCCTGGAGGATTGGTCACAATTGCAGGAGGCAAGTGGACGACATACAGAGCTATGGCTATCGAAGCAGTCGATGCTGCTGTCAAAGGTATTGGAATTTATGGTTATGTTCCCGATGCCACCATATGGAAAGGAAACTTCCGCGTTTCACACCATTTCTTAAAATTACAGCGTGCAATCTGGATACATCCAGTCCAAGCCAAACTGATGGCTTACTTTTAGAAGGAGCTCATGGATGGTCACCCACACTATACATTAGATTGGTACAGGACATGGGACTCGAGTCTGAAGTTGCGAAGCACTTAGTCAGCACGTACGGAGACAGAGCGTTTTCTGTCGCCAAATTGGGTACTTGAAACCGTGTTAAGTACCAATTCTACTTTAATTATGTGTAATTAACTTTGAGTTTCCAATGCTGCAGGTAGTCTGACGGGAAAAAGGTATCCAGTTGTGGGCAAAAGACTTCACTCGGAATTCCCTTACATCGATGCAGAGGTAAGTTTTCATCCCAACAAGACCACAAGTTGTTAAGTCTTACTAGTTTATTCATGCGATATTGATTGTCAGGTTCGATATGCAGTTCGAGAATATGCTGCCACAGCAGTGGATGTCATTGCTAGGCGAACAAGGTTAGCTTTTCTGAATGCACAAGCAGCAGAAGAGGCCTTGCCAACTATTGTGGACATCATGGCTGAGGAACTGAAATGGTCCAAGGCTGAAAAAAAGGTAGCACTTCGGATTTCTGTGAAAGTTCGATTCAGTATTATTTACATGTATGCTTCCATTTCAGAGACAATACGATAAGGCAGTTGAATTTCTTCAGTTTGAGATGGGAATGAAAGTCAGCGAAAGGACTCGCTCCGAGGCTATTGCTGTTGAATTGAGCAACGAAGAACGTGACATGTATACAAAGAGATTCCAAACTATAGATCAGGAAAAGAAAGGATACATTTCTATCAACGACATCCGTCGAAGCTTGAAAGTAGATTCAATATATAGTTTATATATATATATATTCATTTTATTTAAATTCGAAACCGTTATTGACTTGAAATGTTATAATTCTATGTTCACAGAACCAAGGCGAAGACGTACCAGGAGAAGTTCTTCACGAAATTCTTAAAGAAATCGACACCAATCGTAACGGTCAAGTTGAAATCGAAGAATACCTTGCGGTACATAATGTTTTAGACCTTAAATATCTCATAATTCAAGTCAAGCACTCAAATACCTCCATTTCGAAAGCTGAAAATTGATTTAATGTATGTGTATTGTAGATGATGTCTGCAATAAAATCCGGTGCTGTCGTGAACTCGAGGTTCGCTCGAATGGCTGAAATGGAAGAAGAAAGGCTCAGATTGGAAAGACGCAAAATTTCTGTTGACAGAAGTGGTGGAGGAGTTTAGAATCTCTTGTCAGTCAGTAGATTGCTTGCAAGCAGAAAGTTTCCCTACGCTGAGCTTAAGCTTCATATACTTTGAGTTCGTAACTCATCTAGTCGCTGAGTTCAACATTAACGTGCTCAGCATTGATGTTGTATGAATAATTCAACATCGTCAATAGTATTTTCAACTTAGAATCTTCACCTCGTTGAATTCTAAACTAGATTTTTTAAATTCTGTCTATAATGCTTCCTGCTACAATGTAGTTTTTCTCAATAACGCTTGGAAGTAGAAATCTCTCCATTTTCCACATCTCTTCCAAAATTTTCACTGAATTTAAACTGTTCCTCATAATATATTCTGTAGGGTAGACCGTTCCATGAAGATAACCGGTAGCAATACACACATTTTTCTCGTAATTGTGTCGACCAGCCTTGTTACACAAAAAACGATTAATTTATCATACCATTAATCTAAATTGTATCACATATCAATTATAATTTGGTGAATTGTACCTCATCCACTCAAGATATTTATCAAGCAACCAAAACAATAATATGTTATATACCTGAAACTCATTCCTTTTCCTAAACATTTTCCGTGTAACTTTGAACTGTTAAGTTGATGTTCCGTCTTGAGTCATCGATTTCAACGAGACAACGTCTGGATGCATTACAATTAATATTTACATTTAACAGATATATTAATATTATGTGAGTTTTTATAGCATGATAACTGTGCACGTGAGTTAAGTGTTCTGACTCCAAACTCATCATGTCTTAATCTTACAATAATACCGTAAATGTTATGTGTCTTCAAGAGTGTTTCGTTGAAATGAGAATGAATATGTGATAGCCAACAATACTTATAAATATAATGCAATAGTAAAGGTCATTCAAATGCAAGACAGATACTCTGGTTTTAGTATTAATCCCGTGTTCATTATTCTAAAGCTGACGGTTACATTGAGTGTACAGCAGCAGTGCTGTCTACTAAGCTGCAATATTTCAATAAAAAGGGTAGGAAACTTGTGCTGAAAGGTGGAATTGGATTTGGTCGGATTGTCTTTTTAGCGAGCTTAGGACGCAGGACGTAGGAGGGAAGGGTACACAGCAAATTACTCTCCTCATCTATATTAATCTTAATTCTTTTTACTACGTGCTCCCAATTCCCTGTAGTATTTTTTCTAGAGTTTCTGTCGTTGCTCGACCTTCTTCCAGTTGCATTCAGTATTGTAAGCTTCCCGTTCGGAAGGCTGTAAAAACAAATCAAAAATCCTTGCACGCTCAAATTAGAATACCAATAAAAGATGAATGGGAGTTAAATGAGCGATGTACTTGTCGAAGCGACACGTGTATCAGCCTTTGTCATCTGCATGTATTTCCCCTTCGCACACACGGGATGATTAGAATGCATGAATTCAGATTTAGGACATAAGCAACATACAGGGTGTCCCATAAGTCGCGCAACTAGACACGATGACAACGAAATATTTTTCCTTCAAATATCGATAGTAT
>JAQGAD010002245.1:0-14426 GCA_034696625.1 Isotomurus palustris
TCTTCACCATCCCGATCCCATCCATAAGTGTACCGGTAAGGGTCAGGCCTGTACTCATATCTTCTCCAGGGCTCACCGTTCGGTTCGAAAAGCTGGATTCTCGCCTTATTATACGAGCTGTAACTAACCAATCGTCCGCCGACTCGATCCCGTTCCCGTTCCCAGTAATGTGCAGACGGATCAGACTCATAAACATATCTTGTGTCACCCCCGTCCCAACCTCTTCCACTGCTGAAATCACGTATGCTGGGATTAATCCTTCGGTTTCCTTCTCTCCTGTGAAAGCCGTATTCTCCAACAGGTCTGTAAACCGGCACTGGAACTGCTACAATAGTGTCATCGTTTTGTGGTGGATAATTGTAGACAATGTCTTGTAACTCTCTTGTGATGTATGTAAGGAGGTCTTGAAGTCTTCGTGTTTTGTCACATCTTCCGCATTTCTTGATCCCTAAAGGTGTTGAACATTGGTTAATACGATCAAAGTAATTTATTAAAAACAACAATTCAAAATGTATACCATCATGGAAATAAGTCTTCTTCTTGTAATATTTTATCAGCTCCAAACATCTATGAGCTATGTCGAGTGTGTCTTGATACAAATATTCACGGGAGGAGGTCCGGGTTCTGCCCGAAAGCGATCTTGAGTCCTCAAGTGCATTCAAAGCGTTTTCAACCTCCCTTAGCATTGTCCGTAATCCTTCAGGGCCTTGGCTGTTCAAATACGGGGCTTGAGTATAAGGCTCCAAACGCTTTGAATAATTTGAGAAATTGACTCCATTTTGAGCTTTGAGATTTTCACTTGCCACATTTCCCTGGACATATTGACAGTGGTGAATTTTTAATTTTATTAATTGTGCTACTATCAAAATGAGCTAGATTTGTTTCGAATTCGAAATCAAGCAATGCTACTTGATTTAATTACCAATGTGAGAAGTGTTATCGTCCAGGATATCCATGCCCATGTCAAGCTCCCCATATTGTTGCATGGGATAAGGACTGCAACTATTTCTATTCGATTGAACGAGGTGGTGTGAACCAATATTTTAGCTCAGTGACTAGTTTTATGGAGAGTTGAGGATAAAAAGTTCGACCAGAAATGCTTCAGGATGTTCTGGAGTCTTGGGATCGTATTCAGGCATTGTAGCTCATCACTGTACTATGTATCATTGCAGCCAAGGTTGGAAAAACGTATTTTATAACTTTTCATCATATTTTGCAGTGACAGGAATAACGAGGAAGGCTCTAACTTGTAGAAAAGTTATCTTTAACAAGTCACGGTGGGAATCACGGCGGAAGCAGTCTCTTTTGCTGAACTCGCACTTTTACACACGCAACATTTCTATTTACGGGATGCATGGGACTTCAAGTGAAATAAAATGCTGGTAGTAATTGCAAAATCATGTAATGATTTAAAGAACTCAATTTTTGTTTTATTCTCATCCTCATTATCCACTTTGTTTGTTCCTTGTTTGTCTAATGATTAATTGCACGCCAGCATTGTTGAACACCAACAAGTTAGTGTTGGACGTACAAAACAATAGAAACTTGGAAAAATGCAAGTTCACACGCTGTCTACTTTTCTACATACGAGTTAGGATCCGCATTGCTAAGTCGCTTCCACCAACCATAGTGAGCTTCTGCTCCGTACCTTCCTCCAGGATTGTTAGGGTCTTCATTATTCTCATCATTTTTCCACGGCTCATCAATTGCTTCAAAGAGTTGTACTTTCACTCCATTCTGACTTGCCCACTGTCCCATTTGAACCCAATAGTCCTTCAGATTCTGAATGCTGTTGGGAGAATCATTGAAACTGTGTCCTTCACTGGGCCAACCTGTTTCCCCGATGATGACATCGATATTCGGATTCACTGCACGGAATCCTTCCCTCAGGTAAAAGTAATAATCTCCTACAGCTTTCACAGCAGCTGGAATTCCTCCGTTAACGTCCTTCTGGGCTGGATACAGGTTGCACATGATGTAATCAGACTCCCGTGTAATATCATTGAAAAGGCCTTGCAGACCTCCTGGATTGTAAATCTCGCCGCAGATATGACTTCTCGTTCCTGTGGAAGTCATTCTTTCAGAAACTCAAGTGTCTCTTTTATATGAAAGTAATTTTTCTTACCGATCTTTAAACCTCGAGTATGAGCCTTGTCCTTGTTATCCCGCAACATCGTCAACACTCTTTGGCCTGTGCCTTGATCAACGATGTATTCATTGGTGAAAGTAATTCCCCACACTGTCTCAGCGAAGATTGAGTTTGCATCTTCAGCAGCACTGAAAGCGTTGTCTATCTCTCGTTGCAAAAGCGGATCAGGAAGTTGGTTCACTCCTTGGTTAACAGATATAAGCTTTTGACCCTGGTCTCTGTTGACTTGTGCAGCAGCTCTTGCCACTATACAATTGGAATCGCATTGATCCCATGGCTGACCGTTGTTGTACTCTGTATTTCGAAACATGGGATGATATGATGCTGTAAAACGCACGTTAAAAGCACAGTGGTCACACCACAGAACTATATACAAAGAAGCTGAGGGCTTGGGTCACACTTACCAGCAACTCCCATTCCGTAAGTAGATATGCTTGTGAATTTTTGGGAGACTAGCCGCAACATAATCTTGAGGTCCTCAAGACTATATCCGTTCCAATAAGGAATTCCACCGTTTTCCCACAATTTCGTGTAAGGAGAAAAACTAACTCCGACATTGTTACGATCAAAATCTTGACCTGTAACACTTCCCTGGACATACAACAATCAGATTAAGTGAGAATATGTTAAGTATGACTAGTATGACTGGGTACTTTATATGAACATTGATCCTTACCACAATGAGAAGGGGCACAATTACCAAAATTGACATGCTTGTTGGAAACTGTTGAACGTGCAATGTTGGAAGTGCAGTAAGTGCAATAAAACTGACTGCCGACTGTGAAAAGTGCTTTACAGAGATTGGCTTTATATAAAGTGGTTTTAAATATTTAAATCCCTGACAGCAGGTAGTTATTACTATTCTACGAAATATCGATTTCACGACGCTGAGAATATTAATACCATTTTAGTATTCACCAGATTTTTTAAATCTGGTCATTATTTGTTGCATGTTCTCAAAAGCTTTCTTAAATTTAGTACAACTTGACTGTGTAGTATGTAAGCATTTTAAGCATTAAATTATTATCTAATGTAAATAAAACTGGCTATTGAAGAGATTATTATAATATTATACAAGCACCAGAGTTTGTTTTTTCTATGAGCCAATTCTCCCAACAATTATTTTGCAAATTTCCAGGCCTGGGTGTACAAAAAGAATGCATTTAGTTGATCTTGTGGTAAATAAGGTCATTTTTTATTCGATACATCACAGCAAATCTAGGTTCGTTACATGTATCAGTCTAGTCTTTGATTGCGGTTTGTAAATTCTCGTTAATCTCAACACAAATACAATTCACAGAAGATGAAAGCGATTGACAAATGCAAAATTTTATAACTACTAGCAAGTTCACAATATGTTTGAAACGCAACAACTACACTACTACATTGAAACTCCTCTCGTTTTATATACGTTCACAGAACAGGAATCTGCCGTTGCTAAAATTGGTTTATAAGGATGGAAATGAAGGGATGTAACTGCTCCCATTCGTCCAGTAATAAACAAACTGTCCCGGATTCCATTTGCTAAAAATGCACGTTGGCCTTGATACCCGTATACATTTACAGAATGATTGAGGCATCCACTGTAATGAAAATTCAGACATACACGATTAAGATTTTAATCCTACTACAGCAAACTTTTCTTTAAAACAGAAAATCATATTGAAAACCAACTGAATTACCTTGCGAAATATGGAAGATGAGGATGAATTGCAAGAGCAGTAATATCGGTGGCAGTTTCGACGGTTTTAGTCGGATTCCGAGATCGCAAATCAAAGAATCTAATTTTTCCATTTGCACTACCAGCTACAACTGTTCTATCGTAACGAAGAGTAGCTCCTACTATCCAAGATTCACCAAATTCTCTCCAGTTAACTACTCCACATTCTGAAGGAGGCAGTCTGAAATCTATTAGTCTTACAGCTCCTTCTTCCAAGCCAAGTAACGCCAGATGTGGCTCTAAAATAAAATCAAAACTTTTCTATTCAGATCTAATTACTTTTCCTAGTACTGCAATAGTCATAAAACATACCGCAACGATGCATATCAATAGATGTCACAGGACAATCATGTCCAGTAGGCCAGTCTCCTCTCCTTAGCTCTGTTTTCGTATCCCAGACTCTGATTACTTTGGTGTCTCCGCCAACTAAAAGTTTTTCTCTTTCAAAATCCCATTTCATAAGGAGTCCGTACGACTTTGAACTTTTGTTTAAATGTCCTAGGTCTGACAGAGCATTCCAGGCAGTTAAAAGTCTAAAATTGAAATTACGTGAGATTTCCACTTAATAAGGTTATACAGGAATCTCCATTAGGTGTTCTTACCTCATTTTGCCACCTTCATAATCAGGCTTCCAAACTCTGACCGAGCCATCGTCACCTCCAACTGCTATTACACTTTCGTCATGACAGTTCATCCATTCAATCGAGGTTATTCTTGAGTCGTTTGAATTGTCCATTTTGCAAATTATCTTCGGCGAGTCTCCTGCAACAAAACTTCGTTAAAATCTACGATACATCACTTAAATGAAAGCTAATAAATAATCCTTACCTAAATCATACAAGGAAAATATCGTCCCCTCTGACGCAACCAGGAACTTTTCATAGTCATGAAGTCGTACCAGAGAAGGGGAAGAATTGAAACTAAACGATGGCGATGAAACTGAAGAACTAGGAGAGTTTGCATGAGACGAATGAACACTCCTGGAACTGAATAGTTGTTCATCTATCTTGCCCGGGTAAGATTTTGGTCTCCGAAAGCACTCTCGGCGTATGGCTGCATTTCTCATGTATCGCCACTGTCTTGTATGATGAACTGCGTCATGAGGATCTATCACAGGCAAACATGGAGAGCACGACAGTTGTCCTTCAGCATTGAACGCTGAAGGCACGCTGGGCCGAGCAAATTTGTCCCAACACCAGTCAATGTATTTAGTAGCAATCAACGGCAGGATGTCTTTCGTTTTGAAGTCTCCACTTCCTCCATGATCTGGTGAAGGTGTTCTTCCAGAGTAAACGTTGTTGGCAGTTCCAGTCACACTGGTCGTAACACCTACGGCACTTCCACTTCGGACTGGCGTTGTAACATGACTTTGGCCTGTTCCTGATCCTGTTGAGGATACCGAAGAGTTGGCTAACGAATGTCCAAGTCCTGCTTTGGCTACATAAACAGTCCATCAATGTTACAACAACAAATTAATAAAGCAACCAAAACTTATTAAAAAAGCGCAAGTTTATGTAACTTACCAGATGCACTAATTTTCATAGCTTCTCTCGCTTTCATTCTTATATTTTCCATTACCGTCTTGGCGAGCAGGGACACTCCAGGATAAGGATCTTTTTCATACGCTGTCATTGTTGCCCATACCTTTCCGTAAATTCCTCCGACAGACGCAGCGTTGGCCATCGGACTGAAAGCTATAACTGGATGTTGAGAATATGCAACGGAATTGTGCAGCAGGGAAAGGAAAGAAAAGAGACAAAACATTAATTTTTACCCAGCCCAACACCACAAAAGCCACGCAATGCTGCCAGCCACCTATGTATGTTTCGTATTCTATCATACATAATTTGCACGCCCAGACAAACCCTTTTTTACCCTAGCAGTGCTACAGCACAGTATCAACAATGTCAACACTAGCAAGGTATTTTTTAAAGACGGGTTTATGCCCAATTTACAACTTTTAGCTCATGTCATTTAATCTTATATTTGACTTACACAAGCTGGAAAGGGAACTGCTCGACGCAACTCTTCTCATCGAGTCATGGCTCATGTTGTGAGTTTCAGCCCCAGTGACAGTGGCCAGAGGGTTAGCATTAGCCAAAATTCGCATTCTTGCATGACTGGATATTCTTCGCATCCCAGTTGCTGGAGAAGCCATTGATAATTCTACGAAATATTGAAAATGTTGATTGAAACAAAATATTGTAACATAAATAGAAAACCAGTTCACTAAATATATGTCGCACTTGATCTCACCTTGGGCTGCTATATGTTGCTGCTCAATCATTACGAAATTATTTTCAAAAACAAGTACAAAGTTGTGTAGGGCTACGACCATTTCCTGTCTAACGAGGGGGCTACTTTCTTCTGTTCCGAGTTTAGAGATGATTGTCATTGCGACAGAGTGATCAATAGCATTGGCGTGTTCAGATCTTTCCCCATTACAGTTTATAAAGGTCCCCAATGCGAACACAGCTGCAGCTCTCACTTCAGGATTTGAATCTTCAAGAATTTCGTATATCTTTTCATGTGCCGAGTCACGTACACCACACCAACGCGCAGCAGGGAAGTCGGCCCAAGTTAGTCCAAGGCAAATACACACCCATCGCTTTAACTCTGAATCGGACTCTCCTAAAGCTTCAAGACACATTGCGATGGAATTTGACTGCATGGATGCCTTCTGCCCTTGGTTGAAATCTCGTACAATGTTGGCCAGAACAAACGTTGCCATTGTACGGTACTCAAAAGGAATGGTAGTATCTCCAACCATCGCAATAAAGTATTTATGGCTGTGCTCACGAATAAGATCCGCTTGACAAGTCTGCATCTCAAAACCAACATGCTGATAAAGGATAGGGTAAGAAAGTACTTAAAGATAATAAAACGTACGTGATCAACTGCCAAGATTTTCGCCCATATAAACACTAGCAAATGCCTCAATTCTTTAGCTGGAGACTGGAGAAGTTTCAAAACGTATGGAAAAATTCCCACTGATAGTGCAAGGTTGACAGCCCACCATCCTAAATCAAGAAATCTTCCGAGGAGTTCCAGTGCTCTGACTCGATGTACTTGACTTAAAAGGACTTGTAGAACAATAGGAAGCTGCTCAGGAGGGGTTCTTTTCTCATTTCCAAAAGTTAGCCAAACGTGAAACGCTGTCAGTTGTTCCTCGAAGAAAGGTGAAGGATTATGGATAATATCGACGGAAGGAAGTGGAGGCTGCACTAAGCCATTGGCAATTGGAGAGCAGTTTCCAGTAGTGGCAGAGGAAGAAGAAGTAGGACTGACATTTCCTAATGCTCCCATCTCCTCTAGTATACGAGGAAGCTGGGCCAAACTAACATCCAGAGCCAAATCCCATGCATTCCACATAGGATGCTAATGAAAGTGAAATAAGAAATGTAAGTAACATCAGCAATTCCCAGAAATAAAATATGAATGCGTGAAAGAAATTAAACCTTGTATGTTGGAGCTAATTTGGGAGAAGATATAGGACTACAGTCGTAGGTCCTCATGATTCGTTCAGCCAACAAAAAGTTACGAAACAAGCTTGCAACAAGAAGGTCTTGACGGAACAATCTGCAATATCACATTTCAATTTAACTAATTCTTCCGAAAAATTACGAAGTGCAGATTCTCAATAGAATACTTTTGAAATAATTGCCGAGGAAGAGCATTCCATGCAATCGTATCGGTTATTGCTGTAAAAATCCAATTGAGTTCTCCTAACATAGTACGGCGATCATTGAGCTGCCCCGGGATCCTAAGGTAATCATAGAATGATAAATCAATACAGTTATACGACAAATGAATGAAGCTTTTAGATTTATGACAGTAATACAAACTTACTTCTCCACCATGTCTACTGTTACATTTGGTAATAACTTGTCCTTATTCTGTAAAACAAACCAACGTAAAGCAGTTCGTATCGGAGTTGTAAGACAGGCAGTAAACAAATCAGCAGGAAGGTCTGGATTCATTGGAAGGATCTGTGTTTCCCCACATGCTGCAAGCTGAATGCATCCACTAAAATTCGGGGCAGGACAGGTCGATAATGCAGGTGATTTTGCCAGCATTTCCTACAAAATCAAGGTTGCGTTATAGTTAACATTTTGCTTTACCCACGCACAGAACAAAAATACGTACTTCATATTCACGCTGATGCTGTTCCGCAAACTGATGAAAAGATTTAACAATAAGTCCAGCGTTTGAGCAATCGTATACGTAAATTGACGGAGATCCCATCCACGTTTGTAAATCGTAAATGCTCAGCGGGATGTACTGGGTATAATTCTAAGATTAACAACAAATAAAACTTTAAAATCCGAGTTACAACATTTCAGCTTTCATTCGTAAGTAAGTACCCTGTTGAACACCCATATTTCTCCATTAGTCGTAGGCTGCGGAACACCATGACCATTATAATGGAATAAAACCCTCTCGTCTTTGGCGTTCCTTCGTAGTGACGTGCATAATTTCTTGACTTCATCTACCGTTGGATCTAAGCTCTGCTTGTATCTTGCCCGTGGTTGCCACCTGCGAAACGATTTTCGTTAAATATGAACGGATGAAATGGCTATTTATTTTGACTAAACTTGTTGTGTACACAGAGGAAACCGATGAAAGGGGGCTAATTTTTCGTGAGACTATAGAGTAGAGTATAGAAAATCTAATTGATTTTAAGTGAATTCTTTCAAACTAAGAATACAGCCATAATTGTGTGATCAATCTCCAACTTTCTAAAATTCAATGGTCAATCAACCAGTTCTCATCATTGCGGACTAGCCACTTCATCCTTTCCTCTAATCCACTTAAGTTTGCTCGCAGCATCGTTAAAAATATTTTGTAAGAAATTATAACTCAAACAGACCTTTCGTATTGCTTTTGTAAAGTTGCTCCTATATTTTCCAACGCTTTCTGAGGACTCAACGATAAAGGATCTACAACAAATATATCCGAATAAATATTGTGCAATTATCTTGGAACACAGTTTTTAATGATACCTTTTAATTTCACACGAACTTACCAACCCAACATTCTAACCTCGCACACGGCTGCATTTTAACAATTCCTGGAGGATCCACTCCAACATTAAGACACATCACAAGAGCCACACTGACTGTCTTCATCTTGAACACAAACCGTAACACAATAAATTACACCAATCAGCTCCAAACGAACTAATTAAGACACTAATTCTTCAGTCCTCACTCTTTCCTTCATCCTCCAACACTGCGGAACATTTTCAAGCCCCTCAACTTTTTCGACATGTCTCTTATCCTGAAAAACATGCGGTAGGGTCCAATCGTATCCATCTGACAACAACTGCTCCTCATCTTCACCTATAATCATATCAAACAACCCAATTAAGTCAACATCTCAGCATCAAATAAAAACCAACCTCCTTAATCAAACAAACAGCAGCAGCATCAGGTTTCCTTACTTTTAAAATTAAGCTCATGAACGCGATCAAGATCAGCCATAGTCAAAGAAGATGTCGGATTTGACGATGACGATAAGGTCCGCCGATGATGATAATGGTGATGGCTCAGAAGGTCCAGTTTTCAAAACTTATCTTTACTTTATATTAACTAAACAAATACCATGCGTCCTACATGTGTTTATGTTTATATTTATATACTTAATGAAAATAGCCGCAACTTCTCAAAATAAAACACACCTTCTACTCTACTCTCCACCCATTCAGACCTTTTTAGTAAGCACGACAAAACCTCAGTAAAATGAATCATGGAGCTTAAATTGTCCTCATGAAATTTAAAGGGACTTAACTTTTAAAAAATCTGATCTCTACCAAAAAAGATTCATTCAAGAGAAGACGAGCCTACAATTTACAATAAGAGGAGCTCAAGTGGGGAATCGTAGTTGGTGCACTCACGTTGCATTGAATGAATTGGGAATCTACGCACTATCTCTCGTGTATACTGTGCCAATGCGGGTGTGTCACGTTCCCCCGTCGCACTCAGCTACTGTCAGACCAGACACACAGACAAACAGATAGCGAGAGTGCTTTCATTGCTTCCGGTCTCTCTGCTTTCTCCAGTTTGTCTAGTAAGGACTTTTATTACTGGAAATTTGGAATTAGGAACAATTTTGACAACATTTTAATCAGTGAATAAGGCGAGGAAGTTTTCTCCCAGGGAATGGTCGCTTGATGGAAGTACTAGACGTTTCTTATCGATCTCAACGGTGATGAAGAGCAAGTCTATCCAGCGTCTGTGATGGTCATATGCATGAGTGCAGCAAGGACTGAAATGTGTAAGCCCTGGGTTGCTTTCACAGAAAGTTATGAGATTTGAACACAACTTGTCTGTGTGTGCATCTCGACTTAATGTAAACTTCTTCATGGAAGGGTTGTCGAGGAGTTTGGCTACTAGGGATTTCTCAAGAGGAACGGGTAGTTTGACTTCTTCCAGATGGATTAGATTCTGTGCTAGCCAAAGAGCGTCTTCTAATTTAAGTTCTCCACATTCGGTGTACAAGTTAAGGACTCGAAGGGATGGAGGAAGGGACTGGACGTTGGAAAATGAGAGAAGTGGACCTAATGACTGAGTCACACGGTTCCATGATCGCGAGAGAATGACTTTCTCCAGTTTATGGCAGTCTTTGAGGATGCCGAAGTCGAAGGTTACCAAAGTGTAGGTTATGGTGATGTCGTCCAGGGTGAGGGAATTACTTGCGAGAACATAGTATTCGAAGGTCTTCAGAGTCTTGCTGAAGCTTGAGATGAGACGGGTTAGATTCCGAGAGGAATGTTCATTCGAAGTTAACCAGTAGTCGAAGCAGCCACTGAAGTCCAAACTCAAGTGGGTGAGGTTTTGTTGTTGTCTTAAGAGAGTGAAAGCTACGTGGGAAATAAACATTTACTGTCTTTATCTACTTGATTAGTTCTGAAAGTTCAGATATTATATTAATTAGCTGTATTCTTTGGTTACCCCAGTTCCATCCTCTATCTGGGCTATCAGACTCATGTGGACGGAATGACATTTGCTGTAGAGAGTTTACTCTTTCGAGGTCAGAGTGAAGTTTCGAATACTTTGGCTGTTCTTCCAAGGACGTCGCTTCTCTTAAGTGAGGAAGTCCCGAGTCAATTTGGAATGTCAGATTCTTCAGAGTCTTGTAATGGTTTGCAATAAGTTCCAACCAACTGATATAAATAGGATGGAGTAAACGGTAGCTCGTTCTGTCTCTCCCAAGAACACGGTGTTCCAAGTGGAGCGTTTTAAGCGTGGGATATGTCCGTCGAGATAAGACATCAAATATCTCCACATGAGATTCGTCCAACGTTGCAAGTGTTATCTACGCAAACATGATTTAAAATTAGATTCATATGACGGTAAGTCAGGTTAGTTGAAAATTCAGTTAATAATGAGAGAAAGTTACTTCAAGCTTTTGCAGGTTCGTCCACAAAAAGGGAACCAGAAGATCGTCAGCATATGGAATTTTAGCTCCTGTGGAAAGTTCTAAAACCCGTGCCAGTTCATTGCCTCTCAGTTTCCTCAGCGTCAAGTCTGTAACGTTAGGGAAGATCTCTTGGAGCTTTGGAAAGTACGCTTCATCGACCTCTGGGAGGCAGGTGAAGCATTTCACTTCCGGATACGACGAAGGAGGAGTCTGTATCAATCGTGTTTGCAAAGGCTTTTCGTGTGGAGCAGAGAGCGGACCGACAATTACTTCTTGAATGTCTGGTACAATTTCTTTAAACCACCGTAAACTGCCATTGTTGACGGGAACATGAAAATTCACAGCAGAATCGACGAATTCCCTCAGCTTCCAACTGACTGCGCGTAAGCTTACAAGATCATTTAGGGTTAAATATGATTTCAACAACCGGGTGAAAAAGGGAGATGGGAGATCTCCAAATGTGACCTGCTCCATCGCTTCAACTATGCGAAGTGTGCTACTGGGAATTTAGATTTAGGCAGAAATATTTATTTTATAATCATTCATGGTCCTCGATTTGAGGACCTTTGGGCAATATTGAACGAATGATGTGTGTGTGTGTGTGTGTGTGTGTGTGTGTGTGATTTTGTGTTCAGCTTTGTCTTGTGATGGCAACAGCCAGAGATTATTTAGTAATCATGCACGTCACACATTGTAACGTGGCTCATTGAATTTTAATCTGCACCACAAAAACATTCGAAGAAACCGCAAGGATGATTGATATGGTTTAAATGATAACTCATTCTAAAGTCATGCTGATTTTATGTATTACTAAAATTAATCAATTAATGCAATACAATTTCCATTTCTTTATGTAATTTAGGTTAAACTGCTAGTCCATTCGAATACGATGAATCACAGAACTGCTGCATAAATAGGATCTCCTACTTTTACACAACGATTAGAAGCGTCACCGGTGGCTGGTTCAAAAAGTCCAAAATGTTTGCCCATAATTGCTGATTTCTTAACGAGTTTTTCGATTCTCTCATCTCCGTAAAGTCGCTCTTGTTTAAGCCTTGCAAAGAACGGAAAAGTATTTTATAAAGCATTCACACGCTATAATCTTTCTTCGTCTGAAATAGACAACTTACTTGCTGAGAGTTTTGACAGGTTCTCCATCCTTATTGATAACCGCGGTATCGGGATCTATTGTCGTTACCTTGCATCTGAAAATGATTCAAAGTTAATGACATCTGTTTACAGGCATTCATTTTCATAAAAATCCACTTCATCCAGCCAGGATGATCCTTTTTGGCGTACCTTATACAAGGCATTGAGGCCTTCAATATTGGAGTACTGCCACTAACTTTATCTCCAAATCGTATAAAGCTCCAAAGATCTTCTGCCCAAGGTTCTGGAGAACCTTTCACTAGAATGCTTGGCCTGAATGAACGGACAGTCAAAGGTGAATCTAATTTGGAATTCAAGAATTCCAAAGACTCCTCTGTCATTAACATATAAGATGTTTCATCTTGAAATGTTCCCTGTGTGTCATTAAAAGCGATACAGTGTAATATATACCATCTTTCAGTCGCTTTTTGAAATTATCGAATTACAAACATACGTGGTCATTTGCAGAAAACATGGGGAAAGACTTCTGATCTGCAGTCATCTTCCTCTTTGTAACATCCAGAGCATAATAGGAAAGTCGAAGTCCAGAAGTATTTGTAACGTTAGACAGCCAATCGGCCACCTCGTCTCCACAGTCCAAAGCAGGGACTCTATTCTGCCAAATTCTACAAGACCGTTCAGCAATTATACAAGGATTCCAAATTCCAAAATATAAATCACTTAATAATTTTATTATTCCTATTATTATATTACCGAACCAATTCCGATTTCTGAGAGTCTTCAGAAGGAAAAGGAATGGACACACTGCTTCCTTTGGTCCCTTCAACATTGCTCAATAAGGTCAAAACTCTGTCGTTTACAGAAGGTTGGATAAGCACAAGTGATGGGATCTGTCTTGAGGTGAAGAAATCTCCATTTGCATTCGTTACAAGAAAAACTCTGTCTCGTAGTGACCCTGAATAAGTTGAGGAGCATGTCAATGAAATCAATTGCATCAAATAAATGTACTAAATAAGTATCACTAAATCGCACCTAAAGATGATAAGCCCAGAGGAGTGATTTCCGCTTCATTTATTTCAATGCCTCGCATAGCTTTCACAGGGTAAATGGTCAACTTCGCCACGGTGCCTACTTTCATCCACTTCTCCGGAGTTTTCAAACTGTCCTTGTCCCTCTTTGACATTTTGTTTATTAGGGTATTCACAGTGATCCCTGCTAACAGTCCTCCTCCGAATGTAAGTGCTTGCGATTTCACGTTCGAAAGATCCATGACTTTTTATTTCCAATAAACAAATAACTGTAAATCTAAATTTTCTAATGAATTGACAAGTTCTGTGGTAAATACTAAATTAAGAGTTTAGAGCACCAACTACACATCAGCTTCACACTGGAAATGTTTTATAACATGTGTAAGTGACTCTGCATCAATATCAATGAGCATCTCAGCCAGACCGAAAACCAAATGGCACTCCAGTCCAGAGAGTTGTGTGATGAGGAGCGAGCAGTTATGAAGGTAACAAGTTGTAGTTGAAACTACATCCAGCAGCAGCTAGTAGCAGACAGCTCAAGATATCAAATGTTGAAGGGAAAATAGAA
Organism: Isotomurus palustris; assembly: GCA_034696625.1. Taxonomy (NCBI): domain Eukaryota; kingdom Metazoa; phylum Arthropoda; class Collembola; order Entomobryomorpha; family Isotomidae; genus Isotomurus; species Isotomurus palustris. The sequence continues at coordinate 13,998 of JAQGAD010002245.1, forward strand.
ACATGCAAATGGCTTTAATTCAAGGACACGGGCAACGTGTCACCTTGACATAACTGAAGTTATGGATAGCTTGTTAGATTTGGTTATAGGCAATGGTCAAAACGGGCTTAATGTACTTGATGATATGGATAGCGATAGGCAATGACACAACATGGAGGATTGTAACCAGAATAGCAGTTTATTTCCTGTAGACATCAACACAGTGCAAAATGAACTAGATTTCGGAATAGTTTTATTCAAACCAATTACGTAATTGATTCGAACTCTTTGCTTCAGTTAGAGTTCAAAAGGAGATGAGTGTAGAGTATACAGGAATGTTAACTAACATAGCATACTCTATCTATATAGAGCTTTCCTACACGCGTATTGTAGTACCGCTATACAATTACACAGGTACAGAAGAAACCAATTAGCTAAACAGCATTGAAC
>JAQGAD010002246.1:0-14425 GCA_034696625.1 Isotomurus palustris
ACAATTCCGCTATAACCAAGTTTCAATTTTGCAACTTTCGAAAAAATCCGATTCCGGATAGTATTATTGTTACTCATTTGCATATCCTTAGCAATCTCTTCAACAGCGTCCATTGCACAGTACGGTGTCAGTCTATCAGACAAGAAAATTATAGAGATAAGAGATTGCTATCACAATAATTAGACAGAGAAACGTGAATACCAAGCTTTCTTACGCACTAATCAATCTGAAGTAGTACTATTAATTATTTTCCACGCTGGGTACACGTTGACACGCAGCCGATTTCCAGACAGGATTCCAACGAAAGGAACGTCTGTCAAAATCTCAGAATGAATTCACCGGAGTCCCGCTTCTCATAGTGTCATAAAGCATCTGAGCTTTTTACACGGGAACGCAAAATGATTCAATATCCCTGCTGATTTCAGGCCTAAGCAGTCAGCTACGACTTGAGAAAGTGGGAATAAAGTCAACTGTGGCTTCTTATTACTTATCTTGGTCATAATATACTGTGTCCCAATTAATTGTAAAGTTAAAATCAAGGGTAACTGTATACACATTTAGAACATCTGCAAGTTAATTGGCTAATCTTTACTAGTTAGTTTAGCTGTAGAAATAGTAAAAAGAGTTTCATAAAGCATACTCAAACTGGAAGTTTGGCTTTAGTCTTGTGAATTAGCTTCGCTTAACTTGTCTCGTGATTTATTTTTGATTTAACAACTGCAATATCTTAGTGGCATAATGTCATCGTCTGCCTCAGATTCCGGAATGGACGAACAAGTAGAGGAAGAGGAATGTTCATGTTGGCACTCCTTTATGAAACTTCGACCTTTAACCCGTCAGAATGTCCTTCACTTTTACCTACCTATGGCTGGAACAGCGTGCTACACTGCCCTTAGTGTTCATATTGTCAAACCAAGTCTTCTTCGCAGGTATTTCATTTCATGAACTTTGTGGCTGAATCTGTGGCTAATTGAAGACCTTTTTTCTCCAGAGTTATCTCCAGTGATCCGACCAACATTTTTCTCACAGGCAGTCTGGCAGGGTCCTGTCTCTACGTCTACGATCGAAAGCACATAAAACCAATGCTTGGAAGGCAAAGAATCGGATTCAGGTGAATGGTCTCAATTTACCTCGATTTTATCAAGGGACATGACCGTACATGAACTCACGAAAACGTTATGTCACGCCGTCTTTAAAAAAGTTATAATTCCATATTTCAGTGCTTTCTCTTCTGGGCTTTTCAACTTAGGATCTCTTCTTTTATGGGCGATGATTCGTGCAGGTATCAGTTTGCATTTTGTACATTTGAGTTGAGGTAGTGAAAAGGTATTTTGTAACGCGAGACCATTCTCTGCAGCGACTGCCAAGAGAGAAGCCCCCATTCAAGTGGTCCGAGTGGCTTTGGCTGTGGGTTCTGCAGTTTTACTTGTGAAAACAGGCGTCGACTACTTGCAAGCAATTGATGAGCAAATCCCGAGCGCAGAGAAACCATCTTCTTCCGTTGCAGCAACGCGTTCATAAACGATGTCTGCCTCTTAGTCAACACTTTTAGTTCTTATATAGGCTTTACCGTGTTGTTTCAATTGTAGGTACAATAGGCTCTTAAAAAAAGATTCCTAATTTGATGAGTGATAATGTTGTGACGCTCAATTATTACGTTGGTGTAGGAATGTAATGTTGAGTGTAGTGTTAATTTCGACTGAATGAATCTGAATATGATCATATGATACGTGAAAAGGACAACAATACAATTTATTGAATTAAAATCCACGTTTTCGAAACTTAAAACTTATGAGTATATCAATACCCAATACAAATAAAGAATTGAATCGAAAGTGCAATAAGCAATATAATATAAGACACAGCAGTTTACAAGTTGCGATTACCATTTCCATCTATCTGAATTATGGGCATATATCATCAATTCATCATTCATTCATTTTCGACTAGGACCAAAGTTTCTAGCCTGACTGACTTGTATGCAGCCAGTCAAAAACTGTTATTAAGCTACTCAATTAAGTACTCAAACAATATACAATCATGGAGAAGGTATATGATAGGCCACTACTAAACCTTCATAAAAGTTGTTTCAAAGGTTTGCAGCAGCAGGTGTCGCAGAATTATAATGTTCTCCTAATTGATACTTGTATCGGTGATAAGTTAAAAATAACGGATCTTTAGAAAATTCTTCGCCAAACATCACATGTTGTCCAGTTGCTTGAAGGACTTTAATTGGTCGCTGCAGAATGTGAGAGAGAATTCGAACCTGCAATAAAACGATTTTAAAATAAAAATCTAACCAGAATTGTTTGATGTTTAACAGTCAACGAACCTCCAGTTGACCACCCCATGCAGGGGTTGACTCCAGTTCCGTACAATACTTTTCAAATCCCTCTTCTGAGGAGGAATGCTCTTCGTCTAAAAAGGCTATAAACTCGTCTTTGTGTTTTCTTAAATATTCAGCCGTTTTTGATCTCAGACTTTGCGTCTCCACACGCTCGCCACGTCTTTTTAGTTGGTCTTTTACAGCGTTGTACAAACTGTAATTATTAATTAATTAAATTGACAATTGACGGCACAACATACAGCACCATATTATATTGAGTTGAGTATAGTATACCAATTTCCATCTGGTTCGATTTCCACTAAAGCCAGCTTGAGGTCTTTCAAGATTTGAGAGAAAATGTCATCCTCAGCCTTCATTTCAGAATTTTCCAGCAACACTGCGGACTCTGCCTGAATACGCTTTTGTTTTTCTCTTTCCTCTGCTTCCTTTTTCTCTCGACGCTTTCGAGCTTTGGACATTTTAGGTGTACCAGGCGCAGACCCGAAGTCTCCATTTTCTGATGGTTCCATCGGAGCGGGCTCTTCGGCAGCTTCAGTTACAGTTTCAGGGACAGAAGGAGGTGGACCGAGTTGTCCAGGACGAAAAGCATCCAGCTCAGCTTTGTGTCGCGCGTTGAGTTCTTCCTCCATACGAACAGTCTCCTCGGCCAATTCTTTTTTCTTCTTTTTGTCTGCCTTGTTCACGTTCTTCTTCATTGACTGAATCTTTCCTGTGGAGAAAAGTTAAGACAGCAATAATTAATTATAACACGGAGCAATTAGCTTTCTATCGTTTCATTCTGCTTTCGACAACTGATTATAAAGTGTACCTTGTAGGTCCCGTTTCTCTCGGCGGTGTCGTCTGACGATGGCCTCGTCAGGGCTCAGTGGAGTTTCCGCTGGGACGTTCATGTAGTCACAATCCTCGTCTTCTGCTGACATCTTGAAGATCGAGTTTACCTGTATTTAGCTCCCAAAGTTTAATAAGAATCTTTTGAAGTCTCCAACGAGTAATCGATCTGCTGCTGTCTCCTCAGTCTGTCGAAAAGCTGCCAAGACCAGAAATTCTCATTCTCATCGCTCCATGTGCTATGGTGCTTGGGTTACTCTGAGACTCCACTTCTGCCAAAGTGCCAACATCCTCGATTACTCGCAAAACAAACCATGTACACAGGAAGATGAGTCATACTCACATTGTCATACTTAACTTTTAAAGATATTAAACAGACAGGATTCTTACTATTTTTAGATTTGAATTATCATCATCTAACTAACTTTTAGGAATATTTAGTTAAATTGTTGTAGGGGAAGAAGCTATTCACACTAATTCACAGACATTTCAAAGGAGTTAGCGTCTGTAATCAGATATGGTAAGACATTTAAATATAAGTTGTCTATTTTTCAAGATGAATTGAATTATGCAAATCGCTAATATTGTGTCTTGTTTCCAATATACGTGGGCAGCACGGACGTCAAAAAGTGACACGGAGCGAAGAGGAGGAGGCAAAAAAACAGAAGGAACGAGACAAGAAGGTCGCTGCATATCAACATGCTATGAATACCATTTTTTCGAAGGTTGGTTGACGTACTTGTAATGTAGAATGTAGATACTAGCAAAACTTTCGACGAGTCGAATGACACAGCGAATGATCAAATTGAGAATTAATGTGATTTTTGTAGCGGAGGAAAGACGAGTTGGACGAGGAAATGCTGGGAATCACTGGACAAGTGTTGGCTGCCAATCCAGATATCACCACACTGTGGAACATTAGGAAAGCGACCCTCACACGATTTATGAACGATGAGTAATTCTCTATCGAAGTTGTAATTTATGTGATGGTTTCAAAATTAAATGAGTAAATTCACGGTATTTTCATGTAGCTTGGATAATTTCAAAGAAAAAGTTGTTCCAAAGGAACTAGACTTTACTGAATTTTGTTTGAAGACGAATCCAAAGTCGTACGGAGCGTGGTTCCATAGGCATTGGATTATGAAGCAAATAAACTTCGAACGGGCAGGCGAGGAATTTAAACTGTGCAGCAAGTACTTGGAGTACGACGACAGAAATTGCAAGTTCCTAGCTTATGCTCTCCACCAGAGTATTACAACCTTTCGACAGTAATATTCTAATCATTGTGAATTCTTTGCAGTTCATGGATGGGACTACCGTCGCTTTCTGTTGGATAACTCATCTTTAGTAACCACTGAGCAGGAGTTGGATTTTACTACGGAAAAGATATCGTCAAATTTCTCCAACTTTTCCTCCTGGCATTTGAGGTCAAAGCTATTGTCTCGCTTGTCGACTGACTATTTAAATGCAGAGCTGGAATTAGTACGTAATGCCGTGTTCACGGACCCCAAGGATCAATCTGCATGGCTGTATCACTCGTGGCTTCTAAGAACCCAAATTCCTACAGGTGCAGCAAAGTGATGGGATTATCATCGATCGTGTTGGATGGAATGTTGAAAGTAGTGAAATGTGTTATGTTTCAGAATCGGCAAAAGCCGTGTTCGTGATGAGGAGAAAGTCAACTCTAGTTGTTGCTTTTAACATTAAAGTCTCGGATCCATCTGTACTTGGAATTAAAATATCAGGTGATGGCTTGCAATTCACGTCGTGGAATAATCCGTGGGGGGGATCTAGGTCAAAGCTTTGGACAACTAATGTGGCAGCTGCCGAGGATAAAGATTTTACTGTATCAAGCAAATATTTTGCCGAAGAATTTGGTAGTGAGGAAATAGTTGTTTCTTCGGATTGTTTGCTCAACCATTTTCCAACTTATTTTGACGATGAGACAAAGGTGTGTGTCATTTCAAGAGCTTAATCAGCTTAATGAAGATATGCATTGTTTTCAAATACCTTAATTTCTTTCACAGCCAAAGCCGGTGGCATTCGAATCCTTACTACGCGAGGAGCTCAGTTGGGTGATAGAATTACGGGATTTAGAACCTGACATCAAATGTGCGAAAAACTTAATTTAAGCAAAATATAATTGTTTTTAATTTGACTACTGACATATGTAGGGCCTGTGTTAACTAGCATAACGCTAATGAGACTAATTAACTGCCAAGAGTTTGAAAAGGAAGTCTTGGAGTCCCTTGAAACACTAGCAAGGCTGGATCCAAAACGGGGGCACTACCACAATGACCTCAGTAAGTCAATGAATGAATCAGAAGCTCTGAAATATCAAACTATTCAATATTTTCGCCATTTCAGGATCAAAGCTTATTGTGGAATCAAAATTAAGGAACTTGTCTAACTCAAACTCAGACCGGATAAGCCTGAAGAGTTTGAATCTTACTGCACTTTATTATCCTGAAAGACTTTGCAGCTTAAGGGAAGTTGATTGCAGCGACAACAAGCTGAACATTTGCAGCCCCATCAGCGCATTCCAATTCTGTGAAATATTAGATTTATCTTCGAACATGATATCATCTAAGCTTGACCTTGAAAAGTGCGTGTTAACCCTGCCTTACCTAAAAACTTTAAGGATTAATCATAATCCAGTGTTAGACAACGAGCTAAAAGGTGACCTGTGGACTGAAAAGTTCAGAAATATTCAAATAAACCACTGATGAAGTAAACTCATGAATTATATGTTATTTGAAGTATGCGAAATAATCTTCGGCCTAGAGTCGTTTCACACACACTTTCGGGTTCATTCACACTTTCATCAAAAATATGGAGATTCATAATAATAATGTGTCGTAATTTATAGTTATTCGCATTAAAACAGTCACATCAACATGTCAAAAATACTAGCTCAACATGCACGAATCATCTACATTATTTTCCCATCCATCATAACATGACTAATAACAGCTTTGTAGGTTTCATTGATTTTACGAAGAAGCCGTTTGTTCCGTACTATTTTGCACATCCTATTCCGCTCAACAGCATTTTGTGCTGTGCAGATCTTGCCGAGGTGCATCAGCAGCGATATAATTTCGTCAACTACTGGAGGAAATGCCACACAAAGTCTTTCAAGAGCAGACAAAGCTGGGGCAAAAAACTCAGCTCTTTCTTCAGACATCAATCCTGTTCGAAAAAAGAAAATTACATATTATGGTACATATCCCAGTATCATCACGTAAAAATTAAACATTCAAATGTTTTTAAATTACCTGATGCCATATTATTCATAGTGCTAACTACGTGTCTTGCTACTTTATACGAATTTGGCAATGCATACTGTAATGAAACGTACGATATAAGTTGGACCGAGAAGACCTGTGGAGCAAAACAGGCGACTTGAGCTTTGAGTAAAAGATTACAACTTTTAACCGGTGAGAAAGTTTCGACGATATTGTTTACCTGTTTTTCAATTTCAGGTTGATTCATTAGTTCGATAATAAAGTCGATGCAAATATGCATTGACGGAATTCCCCGCGTTGTAATTGGTAGCAACTCCAATGGATATCCCTGAATACAGTCCAACAACCACATGACTCATTGCCAGTTTATATATTTTGGAATACAAGTAAAATCAGTTTACCTGAAAATGGACCAATTTTGCTAAGTTTGGGTCAGCTATGAACATTTGATGAAGGAAGGAGCATATCAGACTTTGAATTTCTTTCAGCGTAAGGTCGGTAGCTATTCCTTTCTGCAAATATTTAAACACAAATTCCAAGATGTTATTAAAAAGTGGCACCCATTAGTATTTTGTGCTCATGATCATCTAAGAAATACCGGGTCATCTTCATTCGGTAGACAAACTTCTAAAAGCATCTGAACAGCAGCACTCTCTTGAACAGCTAATAAGGCGCTTCGTAGTTCTTCTTTTTCAACGTCTAACTGTGTTGCAGTTCCAGGAGCACCAGGTGATGGATTTTCCTAAGAATATTAATAAAATAAAGTAGTCGAAATTTTGTACACTTTCAATACACAGGATGTACCTAACGTTACAAGACAGACCTGCAGGTGTTTCCACAAGAAGTATCGAGATGCTGCAAGTGAAGCAGCTAAGATATGAAGCAATATGTCTAATACAGGAGCACATCTGAAAACTCTGAAATCACAGCGTAATATTTGCAACGGGTCCATCGTCAATTCATCAACTGTCAAGTATAACGATCCATCAGGTAAAATAGCGTTGCTTGTAATTTCCCAAAGATGACGAGGATACACGTTATTTAACTTGTACCAAACTTCCCTGTACAGATCTAAACAGAATAAGGATTAAATGTATTATAATCATAAAGAACCACACAGGTAAATAATTAAATTATTCATTCACAAATCGCCAAACCTTGTATTTTTCTTGCAACTGAGGGCTGGGCAACTTTTCTGATTTGGCTTACTATTTCCTTTGCATACGACCATAGTTTATGCGGAGAAAGCTCTTTGCATGCCTCCAGAAGTCGAATTGACTCGGCAGGTTGGTCAACAATCACAGAAAATGCTGTAATGACATTTTTCAATACAATTACAAATTCTTAAGATTTCAGAAGCATGGATGGCTAAATTTTAGTGGAACCTTTTGCAAAACTTTCTGGTGGAATGTCAAAGTCTACGGCTGTGCGTACGGTTACTGATATAATTTGTTGATCTGATATACCTACGCTGTCTTCAAGCCACTCATTTGCAATGCACAGCTGTGGGAAATGGGTAGTCAAAAGCCGCAGCAAGGATGGGAACAAACCTGTACTTACACCAAACATGAAATATTAGTTTAACAAGCAACATACAAAATAATATTTCAACTCGGGAAATATGTACCTCCGCATTGATTTTGGTGCTTTTGAGCTTCTTGAAGTAAATACTTCACAGGAATTTGCGAAAAAAGTTTGCCTGAGTAAGTCTTAATTTTTCTTCCACTTAGCAAAAGGTTTCGTATGTTCGCTAATCTGTTATCTTCGTACAATAAAACATAATACAAGATCAGGAGTTGATTTGCTAGACTCTTCGTTTGAAAGGTTTTGTAGACTGCTAAAACTTCTTCGTCGGAAAGAGGCTCATTTGTTAACTCCAAAACTACTTTTGACCCTCCAACGGTACTTGTAGTAGGAACCAAGATGGACTGAGTATACACTTCTAGCAAAGGAGGAAGCACCGGATGAACTGGAAATGTCGAACTTAAAATTTGTCTGTAAACACGATTCATCTTTTTAGTAAACTAGCTTCACATTTAATTGATACAAGTGCACAAAAGTAGTCAGTACCTGTAGATCCAATCTTTTATGGGTACTTTGTGTTTAGTAAATGCTCGAGATTTTATAAGCTGATAAATACAGTGCACAGGAAGAAATCCAGTAAGGTCCATGCTTAAGTTAGGAGTAACAGGAACTCTCACAGCGTGAGCTGTTACAACCTACAAAAATGAAATCAAAAATCATTGATTGAAAGCTTCTCTCTTTAAATATTACATTTTTCAGTATACCTGTTCTGTGAAAATATCTTGAATGAATATCTGCTTGATTCTAGTCATTGTGTTCACTCTGATAGCAATCTTCATTCCCAATGTAGCACACACTAAGTCAGATATACAGTTTAATTGATTGCTATGAAAATGAATAGCCATTAGCAGCAATATTTCTCCGTACGATGCATTAGTGCTGAAACTAAATTATTATTATTATTAATTAGAGTAGGATCCATTTTCAAATAGCAAGAAAGGTAGGGTAGCACGATTATCAGCATTGTTTGTGTTCCTACCTGATATTGTTTTCACTTTTGATCAATGATTTAATCCATTCGATAATTGACTTTTCTTGCTCGGAGGTGGTCAGAAGAGACGGACAAGCAAGTAATGTGCACAAACCAAGTATCACGAATCGACTTCCCTGAGATGTTGCAGGAGCTTTAAGAGTCACTAATGCGACCAGCAAGCTGATTTCTTCATCATGAAATCTGCAATTCGTTATGTGCAGAGTGCAAGTATGTTAGGTGAATTTTAAGTGTACGAAATTCTCATATTACTTTCAATACAATTGAAATGCAGAAACTTACTTAAATCCAGCGATTCCTTTCAACGCGCAAAGAAGACGCAGAAGAGAAGATGATGCTTGAACTATTGCATTTTCTACTATTCTTCCCTTATTCTGTTTCGAATGATTGAGGATGCTCTGCAGATAAGTAAAAATAGCTTTCCGCATGTCATTTAAGGAACTTGTCTGATCCATTTTTTTCTGCGCACAAATTTAGAAATGGTTAAGTCATTCGACAACCAAAGACTATCAAAGTCAAAAACAATAGAACAGTAATCAAACCTTTTGTCCATTTCTCACGTATAAAGAAAACCAATTTCGTGTTTGCTGATCGTTCCCCAACAATATTCCAGACAGGAAAGGAACCAAGTTATTTTCAGTATCTCCCGCTTCTACAAATTACACATTGAATCAATCGAAACAATTCATAGTTAATTATAAGAAATTAAAACATAAACTGACAACTCACCTAAACTCAAAAACACAGCTAGTGCTGGCATCCGTCCTGCTTCCACCTAGAGAATCAAACAGTTAATCATGAAGAATCTTCCCGAGAAAATTCAATGCAAACACTCCTGCACTTGGTAAATCTTGTGTATAAAATAAATAACTTACACATCTAGACCGGATGAGTAGGTTTTGCCTCGGATTCATTTTGCAAAGTAGCTTTAGAGCTTCTAAGCGTATTATTCCTCCTTCAGATTCTTCCTCACATTTTTCTCCGTTCGAAATCAAATGATAACACACTGAGAAATAAACATAGAAACTGAGCAACTTGCATAATTATTCATCAACTATGTGAACGAATTTTAACGCTGCTCACCTTCTGTGAACGAATCCGGCATGTTGGCAACCAATCTGGATATCACCCATGGACCATGTTTAACATGCAGCATTGCTTCACATACCTGTAAAATAAGATCTGTGTTAAACACTAATAATATTGCAAGCTCATTTGACACCTTAAAAAAAGACAGAATCTTACGTTACATAACTCCAACATGCTCGGAAGTTCTACCAAAGCTATACATAGCGCGTCACAAATATCCTCTAAATAAATCCAATTGTCAAAAAGGTCAGATGGTTTCATATAATATTCCTGTCGCGGCTCTGACATCTGAAACAACACGTAATACGTTGAAGTTGAAATAAAACAATCGTAGCATAACCACCCCTCAAATCATTCATGGCTATTTTACCTGTGACATAATAAATAATACTTCTGATAGAACAAGTCGCAGCTTTCTTGTAACTTCCGTCCTTTCGAATTCTACAGCCACCCCATTCGTCAAATTTTGAATCAATACACTATCCTGTTCTCGATTTCCAAGTTTTTGTCTGCAAAACCGAACTTGGATCAAACAATATTCTCTTCATTGCAATCTTAAAAAAATAATTATACCTCATCTGAATTTCCTTCTTCACGTCAATTTCCAGAGGTTGGTACTCAGCTGACAGCAGTGAAACGATGTTGTTCACAGGTTCAATTTCTCCCAGGGCCACGAGAATCGGTTCCCTGAAAACAAGGGGCCTTCCATAGACGTCTCCCTGTTGGATGAGACTAGATCGAGCTAAAATAGGAAGGAAAGGTCGAAGTTGATCGCTCCTGAATCTTGTAACTTCCTCCAGTCGCCCAGACTCAATCACTTCAAACAGCTCTGGATTCACAGGCTCTCCTGTCCACGACGACATTTTCATATGATTTACTTCTGTGTCGTGGCACGACAGCTCCAAGCTATTTCAAAACAAAAGAACTCCACCCCCTTCAACTGCAGACTGCAGCACGAACAAAAACAATCCAACGAGATGAAAGGCCAATGTTACACTGCGAAGGGGAACAAAACACTGCACAGTCAAAGTTGGGATTTCATTTCACAGCTAATTCAAATTGCTCCGGCTTGGCGGGTGTGCAATTGGAGGAGGGGTAAAGTGATACTGACGACTATAGTTTTAAAACGATTTACACGAGTTCCAAAGTAGTTGTGCAAAAAATTATGGATTAATTAGTGAGTCTGAAGACAATGATCAAGCTAGGAAAGTAATTAAGTTCTTAAGAACTTGATACAAAGCGAGGTTGAGTGAGAAAATCAGGTGAAATTACGGATTCTGAGGAGAGATTGAGACATTGCTCGATGTGTGAGCGAGTGAAGCGGCCTCTGTGTTTGTGCGGCATTCTCAAGTCCATTTCACATCGTGCCGTGTGGTCGTGTTGAGTTAATGTGATCGTGGAATATTGTAGCACACATTTTCGAAACATTTGATTGTTCCGTATTCGGAGTTTCTCAAGAACGGCTTGAAGATGTTGATGCCCAAGGCTAGCAGGAGGAAGATCTACGAACATTTGTTCAATGAGGGGGTTATGGTGGCCAAGAAGGACTTCCACGCACCTGCTCACCCTGAACTTCAAGGGATTCCAAATCTTCAGGTCATCAAGGCTTTGCAGGTAAAGTGAAACACATTTAATGATAGAAAGTAAGCATTTAGATTAAGTAATGTAGGCAGCATAATACAGTGCGGAAGCGTGGTAGTAGAATTCGAAGCTCATGATCTGTTGTTGTTTATTTCAGTCTTTGAAATCTCGAGGTTACGTATCGGAGCAGTTCGCATGGAGGCACTACTACTGGTACCTCAAGAACGAGGGTATCGAATACTTGAGGGAATACCTTCACCTGCCCGCCGAAGTAAGAAATTGCTTAATTTGAATAGGAATAAATTTGTTGAACGTCCCACCTGCCTAACTCAGAAAAAAGCCGGTGTGTCAGCAGTAGTCTTATTCTATTGATTTGTTGTGTTCATAGATTGTTCCAGCTACGCTTCAGCGACAAGCACGAACTGAGACCGCAAGACCCAGAGCCCCTGCCCCACGAGGAGAAGGAAAATCTGCTGAGGACCGATCCGCCTACAGACGAGGAGGAGAAGGTGGCGACAAGAAGAGCGAAGTCGGTGCCGGAGGTGCCCCAGTGGAATTCGTAAGTTCCAATTTCATCGTATTTAATTTATAACAACCTTCGTATTCTACAGTGGTGTACTTCATATTTTTCAGAGAGGAGGATTCGGACGTGGACGAGGTGGTGGAGCCCCTCCAGCGGAATAAAAAGACCATCTTCATTAACTTGTTACAATTTCATTTAAGGATGGAATAAATTTATAACCACGGATGATTGTGTAACTCAATATTCTAATTTTTCTACCATCTTCTTGATTCGAAAAGCATTCTTTCATCGCGACAGGTTGTATTGTGGATGCTTAGATTCTAAAATGTTCGAGTAGGTTCAGGTTCAGCCATTACAGTAGGTAGTAATTCATGAACTAATTGAAATAATTGTTAGTCACATCTTCGTAATATGTCATAGTAGGGTCGGGTGTCAAATGTTAAACAAGGCACATGAAGGAATGTGAATTAGAAAGGGAATGAATGCTTTCAGCTTTAGCTAGTGGGGTGATGAGAAAATTGAGTGATCTGTAGTAAATAGCGCGAACCGACTCCACAAGTCTTTTGTTGCTGTAAATAACATTGGCACGCTGTGCACCCAACCGTACCTACTCCTTAAACTACTGATCCGTGGATTGGACATCGGACGAAGGAAGGAAGGATAACCTTCCTTATCGGTGACACAAAATGGACTCTGGGGGAACACCGAAATCCAGTAATGGGGACATTCACGAACTTCGTTATCGGATTAGCCAACTAGAACACTTGATCGCAACTACTTCGCTCAGCTCGAATTCATCGTTTGAAAATTCATCTCTTCCTTCAAACTCGTCTCGCCTTCAAACACCGCACGGAATAATTCAGCGAGTAAATGAGTTAGAAGGATTATTAGCAGCGTCGGAAGGAGAGAACCGTCTTCTTGTCCAGCGTTTAGAGCAGCTGACAGCGGAGAAGAACCGAGGTGAAGTAACTCTGCTAGAGAAACTATTCGAGAAGGATACAGAGCTGAAAGATGCGCAGGAAGAGCTTAGGCTGACGAATTTGAGACTAGAAAAAGCAAATTCAAAGCTGGAAAATGTAAACGATTACATTAACGGGCTACCGTGTCAAGAAGAACTTGACGAAGCTAATGGCATCATCAACAAACTGGAGGATGAGAACCACCTGCTCGGCACAAAAATTGAAAGGATGAAGGACCAAATTGAGAAACTTCAGCTGGAACTTCTTGAAAAAGAGAGAGCGATTTGTGATGCCCAAGTGCAGTAGGTGGATTCTGAAATGTTAATCCCTTACACAATAAAACATATTTTTATGGTTTACTTTTGTGTCCCAACAGGTTAGAAGTATTAACCCTGGAAGAAGCGCAGACTTCGCTTATAAACGATCTCATCCTTTGAAATTATTGATTTACTACTTCCGGATTCATTCTTCAGTCGTAATTACAATCGCAGTACTACGAGTATTGTAATTTTTCTATGTATAAACACTGACATTTGTATTTTCTTAATAATTTTTTATGTAGTATATAAATAAATAGATAAATGTGACACACAAATTTTTTGTCCTGGTGCAATAAAAAATATTTGCAATGCTATATTTGCAATTTGAAATATTTCAATTTGTCTCACAGTCTTCCTCATAAATCTATATTTATTTTATGTTGAGGATTATCTAATAATTTTTTTATTAGATAATCCTCACAGGTTTATTGCTGACTGTATTTAACATTGCGGAGTAATAGTATCAAGTCTGTTTATGCGATTTTGAGTAGCAAGTAGCGTGCCTACTATGTGAGTAGTATAAAAAAGTATGAAATAAATACCACATACGAATAATGTGAAGTGTGCGAAGCAAGATATAAAAAAGCTCCAAACTTCGTCAAGCATGAAGTGCAATAATCCCTAAAACTAAATTCATGCATTCTTCAGCTTCCTATTTCTACTTCAGTATTACTTTGGTTCTGTGGTTCCTATTCCCCTTTTTTTACCATTCACCTCCACCAATTGAGTATTATCGCAAATTACTGAAACTCAATTTTTATAATAAAATATTCGGTTGTTCCCTGTGCTGATATTATAATAATAATATGCATCTACTTTCGACTTTAATAGTAATATTTAAATACACTTAATCCCCCTATCTTTAAGATTTGTCATATAAGCCCGAATCATCCACCACCACCACCATTATCAGTTTGGGTTTATCGGTGCAGACTGACACACAATTTGTAGTGTTGAT
>JAQGAD010002247.1:0-14418 GCA_034696625.1 Isotomurus palustris
ATCAAGAGTTGTAAATTGTAATTTTAAGAACTTATTCAACTAATGCAACGCGATTATAAATACATTTAAATCAAGAGTTGTAAATTGTAATTTTAAGAACTTATTCAACTAATGCAACGCGATTATAAATACATTTAAATCAAGAGTTGTAAATTGTAAGTTTAAGAACTTATCAAACTAATGCGAAGCGATTATAAATACATTTAAATCAAGACTTGTAATTTGTAATTTTAAGAACTTATCCAACTAGTGCAAAGCAATTATAAATACATTTAAATTAAGCCTTTGAAACATCTGGAAACCCTGCCCTCCTTCAAATTCAGTGCTGTTGAACCTTCATGTTCGTTAAATAACAAGAATAGTAGTTAATCTTTATTGTCAAAGGGTACAGCTTGATTAAAATGATTTGCAACCAAAGAGTCAATAACTGCGGAGTTTCATAATAAATAATTAGATTACATAAAATCACTATCAATATAAGCTACAAGTTTTTGTTTTTTTTAAAGATGACGAGTTACGCAACGACGCGAAGAGATTTTTGAAATTGTCCTTATTCTTTTGTCGAATCTGGTCTAGGTGCTACTCAAGAATGCCGTCGAAATTTTGACGATTTTCGACTGTGTATGAATTAAATATAAAACATAGTTCAAGTTAGGAATTCCATTCCGGCAAGATGTTACGGTGTTGGAGGTTGACCATGGATGTTATTGGTGATACCTTTTATAAAAAAGATTACCTTCTCAGGGTATCTTGTCCCTCAGTTTTCAACTTAGGATACTGCTTAATAGCTTAAATTAAACCTTAGATATTTGTCTTGCTTTTCTGGATTCCAGAATTTTGGATTTCGTTCTGTTTCTGGAGATATTAATTGGTTTATCCCTAAAAATTCTGCTTTTTGGGTTTTGTACTGTACACCACAGTTCAAAAGCAACTTTTCAAAATTCTGAATTCCAAAAAAGCAATAGAAATGTTTAATTATGCTGATGATTAAGGGAAGCACAGGCATTTAAGTGGAAAATTATTTCCTCGTAATTCCACCGAGGATTGTTTGACTATATTTCTTCGGAAACAAAATCTTTGAAATTTTTTTTGCAATATTCGCCCGCGGTAATTACAAAGATTCGAAAGCGCTCTTCTTATCTTCCCATCGGTGTTTGTGCCAATTTATCCATCACATGCACTTGTCTTTCCTCTCATCTCTAAAGTCCACGAAGATAGTATTTCCGATTTACAAATATAGATTTCCATCAACCCTTCTTCATTCTTTGAGAGCTTTTGGTAGCACACGGAGTTGCACAACCACGTGAACAAGAAGGAGATAACATGTAGACTTGTATTTTGTAGCTAATCACCAAACAGGTGTCTTAGTTTGTTTTTTGTTTAATGTAAAATATATGATTCGAGGGAACAAAAAGATTTTGAAAGTTTTTGATGCATATTATTCGAATTGTTTAATTTTTCTTATGGGGAAATCTCTTGAGGTATTTTTGAGTATCTTTAATTACATGATAAGACAAAAGTAAGATAATTCATCCTGCAGCAGTACTTGTGCTGTGAAAGGGCCGTAACTATAGCCCACATATTCCAGGCATATGGCAAAGTATTAAATTCACTAATATGCATATTGTTTTTTGATTAATTAGAGAAATGTGTCACAGAATGTTCAAGTCAAGATAAATTATTTCGTTGCTTAGTCAGACATTTTATTTAGTGGTCATAATTATAGAGAAAACATTTATCCTAAACTTCTGTGTAGCTGATAAAAATTAGTTTAACTTCCTGGATTCCTTCGTAGTAAATGTTTTGTAAACAAAATTTAATGCCGCATTGTTCGAGTTACCTTACATATACAAAAATCAGCCAGGCATGGCAACTTAAATATTTCGTGTAATTGTCTGCTAGAATGGCTTCTTAGAGTATACTGTCAATGAAGCCAATTACAGTTTGTAAAAATGGTTATCTATACATGTTTGAAATTAAGATGTTGGGACCAATGTATGTCAACGTAATGTGTGCATTAAACTTAACTCATGTGAAACTAAACCCCTTTTATATGGAAAAAAGTATAAATGAGTCAATTTATTAAACCCGAGGTAATTTTTACATCTTTGCAAAATTAAACGGTAGCGTCAAAGATAACAAGACTGAGCTTATTCAGAGGATAGCACGTGCTACGACTTCATACCCTTGGATTGTTAATTATTTCATGGAATTAGGAACAGGAAAGACGAAACTATGTTGTCAACAGGTTAGAAATAAGGGACCAGGTGTTGTTTATTGAGTATTGAAATCCTGAGAAACACACAGACAGTTGCATTGAATTCCAACTTTAGTAATGTTTCAGGGAATGGTCGTTAAGTAACACGCTTCTCGCTTTCATTAAAATCTGCTATGATCCATCGTACGCTTAATTCTACTTGTAATCCGAATAAAAACGTTATATTACAACAGATAGAATAATTAAAGTAGTTTGGGATCATTGTCAATATCTATCTTCCTGATATTACTTAATACACATAGATATAAAATCACTTTTAAATCTAATTCATATTAAAAAATTAAGACATGCTATTAGTAAAGTGCATAATTCAGTATCCATGCAATGATTAGCTTTCTGTTGTGTTTGTTAGTGTTAAATTGCAAGCTTTCATTAACAAGCTCAAGCTTTCAAGCTTTTAAAAGAGTTAAATGCTTTATAATGTTGTGATCTTAATACGGGCCTCACTCTTTTTTGACTTGACGTGCTTGCTGGAATCCCTCTCGTTTATTCACATAAAATGATAGAATTGCAATTCATTGAAGCAGAATTCAAAGCAAAGGGATTCGGAGTTTTTTGTGAGAAAGAATAATAGAAAGATAACCTAAACTCAAAGTTGTAACAAAATATTTCATAGATAAAATTAACTCCTCATCGTACCCTCATAGAATGAAATACTTTGCAAAATTAAACGGTATTACATTCAATATCACAAAAGAAGATTCGTCAATGTACAAGTTGAGATTTTTATTAAATGTGTATACTGCTTGGTAGCATTCAATCGAAGCTTAAGGGGCCTGCAGAAGCGGAAAATACACGGAAATGTTTGACCCATGCACAAAAGGTGGCACAGGGCCAGGAATAGCAACAATAAGCATAATTTTGAACAATGTGCAATAAAATCGATAATTGCGGAAGTTATTTCAAAACAAACTAGTTTTCAGAATGAAAACAAATCCACCTGGCAGTTGGACACGTCGGTAAAACTGTTGGTCGTGCGTGGCTTAGAACTTGCCTAACCTTCATTCAAGCCGAATGTTCTGCTAATTGAAGGAAGTTTAAGAAAATCCGTTAGTGAATTTCTTGCGATAAAATTATCAACCATCTGTGACCACTGCAAGGGATTACAGGCTTTTGATCAACTGAATATTTCGTATTGAACTGAAGGATATAAAAAAATTTCGGAAGTTCAGAATGGCTTCTCCGCACAATTTGATAAAATACGTCAGGTGCAACATCAGCGACAGTAGTGAAGTATCGATGACTTTAAGAGCCATCGAAAGAGTTGGTATCTCTGAAACAGGAGTTGTGGATGCTGGTTGGAAAATAATTTCCTCAAGTGATGGTGAGAAGCCACAACATCCAGGAGATAAATGCGAATCTGTGAAATTACAACAAAAAAGGAGAATTCGAAATCGGCGTGCAGATCGCTTCAGTTATCGAAAGCGGAGTAAGAAATGTTCCGATTCCAACGTGCCGTTGGCAAAACGGATACGTTTGACGGAAGGAATGCACAAGGAACCAACCCAGAAGAGTGTCGAAGAGAGTAAGTAAACGAACTTTAATATAATTTTAATTAAATAATAGTCTGCTTTTAAGTGGGTTGCTAATCGATGTGCTGTGCTTTTTAGACAAAATCTGCGTCCAAATGAATCCTTCTTCCCCAGGAGAAGCTGAAGGTATCGTGGATACCCAACAAGAGAACAATCTCAGAGCAATTGTTAAGTCAACAACCATGCTGCAGCAGGTGGAGCAGACCCATGAAGGTACTCCTGTTCTTCCACTTAACAATTATACGGCGAATTCGAAACATTCAATTATGAACAATGAATAAGGTTTTTTGTAAATTTAATACGTGCTAATGAAAACATTAGGTATAGCAATAAGATCAATTATGTAAGGATGAATGAAGAGTAAATAACTAGTTAATAAGCTGTCATTGGGTAATTTAAGGAAGTAAAGCAAAAGGCGAGGGTAGGATGTATACCAGAATACATTTTTATTTGTGATAGTGAACCACGCACATCCAAAAAGGCTATTATGAAAAAAAATACCAGAAATAGGAAGGAAAAAATTGTAATACAAAGTAAGTCGATATTCACACGGAAGTTATTATTACAGATGGTTCTATGGAAAATACAGTACGAGTGAACAAGCGGAGTAATTTGGGCAAAACAATTAGAAAAAATCTGAAGGCAAAAACAAGGCGTTTGAACGACGAATTGGAATTGCAAATCCATAATTATGAACTGCGGCCCACTCGCAGCAGACTCAACAGGCCTTTGTCCACACGCTCGGGTACGTGTTTTAAATTTTATATCATATTTAGTCTTTTATTCCATATCTTCTAAAGCAAAGATAACTAATTTACCGAATTATAAAAGAATAATAGACATGAAACCACAGTATGCATGATTCAGTTATTAATCAATGCAAAAGCGACTAAAGGCCATTTATTTTAAACACCATAATCGACTTACTGGGTTCCAATTAATATTTGCTAAGAGTTAGACCATATCAACTCGTAAATACACAAACATTCCTTAAATGCTACATTCTATTTCGTTCAAAAGTCGTAAGGACAAGAATTCGAATATTTTAACATAATTTTAAAACTGATTAATTCAGTTTTAATGGTTAAAAAAAAGTTTTTGCCGAAGAGCAACAAAGCTTGTAAATTTTAAAATTGATAATGAAACTTCAGTAAAAACCGCAGCCCCGATGTCCTCTAATCCGTCTTCTTCCGAAAGAAATGAGGCTTCAAATTCCGAACAAATTTGGGAGGACCAGTTCCCAGACTCAGATGAAATTTCAGAAGTTTTTGGTATGGAAATTGAACAAATCTGGACCGAAGAACATTATGGTAAGTCATTCGTATCTAGGAGTTTGCTTATTTTTTAGCTTATGTTATTCAACGCAGTAGGTTTAAACTTATCTGATCATTAGCTTTTTAGAGGTTCAAACATTTTAAGCATCATTTCAAACTACAAACAACGAAATGCATTCAATTTCAATTCCACTCCTAGCCATTTTTTGTGCTAAGGCAATATAAGGTTAGGTATTCCGGTTAATTTTCCCAAGAATGTCAAGAATTACATCAAGAAGCAAAGCTATGGGTTAAATGGGGATACAAATTAACGTCGAAAGAGTCTTTTTGTATTTAAAAATATACAAACAGACGACCTCACCCCAGTAGACTTCAGGTTCATCAGAATCCAAATCAGGATAATTAGAGATTGAAAGGATAATTAAATTGAATGGGCATACAATTTTCGAACCATATAAACAGCAAAATTAAATTCACATAACAGAGTGAATGTACACCAATTGCATTCGTAACAATCTACTTCGCAGTAGACGATGATGGAGACAACAACGCTAACAGAATTTTTTTGCGAGGATAAGTATGATCGTGATCGTGTTGCGTTTGTTGTGGTTGGCGTTTAGATCTTGCCAATGGTTCATATAAGATAAATTAGTTCAGCCTTTTTTTGCATGCAAACAATCAGAATATGTGTGGCAACCTTTACAACTTACCAATTAATTAATTTTATGCTAATTTCATTTACAAGTTTAAAAGTTTCATTTACAAAAACGGATATTCTTGGACTTTGGACTAGTTGTGTTATATTGTTGGACATATTCATATTGTACGAATCTTTTATGCGCAAAAATCTAAGGAATTCAATGAAAACTTACACACTGCTTAGATTGTACTAAAATTTATTGGTGAAAATTTTATTACTTCTACTCTTGACGATTTCGAAATATTACGTATCTTTTAATATTTTATTTGCGAAACTTAATGACTTCAGTTTTTTAAGACACTGAGACATGATTTTGCTGTTTTTGAATACAGCTCGTTTCATTTCTACTTCTGAAAGTTTTAATACTAATAATAGATTCAATCAACAAATACATAGAAATAAATCCCAGTCCGAGTTGGAAATTCACTGTATTACAATTTAAGTATCCCTTATTTTTTTTTTTGTATCCGCATCCCTTAAAAATTTTCTGTAATTTGTTTACTCTATTGCTTTAGATGAGGCACTGAATCCTAAAAACGTTGTTTTTGAAGACGAAGAAATTTGTTCAGTTGACAATAAGGAGGAATCACCGCAAATTGGCTCCAAAATTTCTGCCTCCAATCAGGAGGGTGCTGACATTTTGCTCAATGGTAATTTTTAGATTTGGATTTGAACTATTCCAATCCCGAATTCGTGTTTTCTCAAACTGTATTTAAAATTTAAGTATCTCTGCTTGCTTTCTAGAAAGCATTGGATCCTCGCCTTTAAAAAACATTTTGAGTACAGGACCCTTCACTTTGGTGTCTAAAGCTACCGACATGAATTTGCATACAACGCCGGGCAATCGTAAAAGCTTGGGGTTCCCAAGAGCAGATGAGACATGCCAGGATCCAGGTTAGTAATCTTGATGCCCAAAATATATATCCACTCTCCAAATACAGCGAGCTGGTAACTGAATTCCACACAAAATTTAACAGAGAGGATGGAAATTGAAGAAGTTGCTGAATATAACGTCTCGTTTGCACCTCGCAATGAGCAGCTCGCACACATTCCGAGTTCAGATGTTGATTCGCTAAATTTCAATAAAAATAGAGCAGTGGAACTTGTAACAGGTATTGTAGTATTCTGTTGTAATGATCAATTATTTAGTTTAATATGTAGCGTGCTACTAATTTACAAATAAGTTTTATCGTATAATAAAAATATAATATGTATATAATATATATTGAAAACACATCATGGTTCTGCGTGTATCTTTTAGGAGAGAAGCAAGCCGACAGCCTCACACTCTCGGCTATCAAGTGTCCAGTAGGACCTACTTCCTCACAGTCCATCGCGGAGGCAGATAATTTGGGAACACTTTCGGATACTGTAATTTTTGGTAAGTTTTCGTTTTTCCTTATTCTCGGTGTTGCTTGTGGAAACCATTTCCTTGGTGAATTATGAAATGGGCAAATGAATCACCGCCTGGTTATTAAGAAAGCCTGAGATCTAGTAACTAAAAACTAATTCCTACAATTCTGAGCTTATAGAAGGAATCTCCACGTCGCGACTGAGAGCAGTCGGTGTCAAATGTCTGTTCAGTGTTTGTATTGCTGTGACGGAATTCCTTAAAGGTTAAGCACGTAACACCGAACAAAGTATTCCTCAGTTAAAATAATACTTGACATTTATTCTAATCAGTTGAAGGAAAATTCTGCGGTTAAATTTGGTAGTTCTGTAAAGTTGTTGGATAAGAATGAAAAGAAATATTGACCTCGTTGATTATAACAATTGCCAGTCTCTTCACAATAATGGACATTTTTACCTTAACGATCAGTAATTAATTTCTCACCCACTTTGTTACACGGGATCTTGTTCAATTCCTTAATTTTATTCCAAAAGTTGGGAGCACTGAGGGCAATTTCCAGGAAATAACTAGCCATAGAATTACTTTCTGCTGGAAACTTGGTACGGATAAATTAGTGAGAGATTTCGAATGCTAGCCCAATTACTGCAGGGGCAAAGTGACAAGGGCACGTTCCAAAAGTATCTTGATCTGTGGCAATAATGTAACGACTTTACCGGATTATTTAACGCGCGACGTAATTCTCGTTGAATATCATGAGCAATATCTTTAGGATTGACATCAGCTTCAGTTCAGGAACTCCACGATATAGTTCACGAAAGGGTACGAGGACCCAAAGAGACCTTGGTTAATTAACTTGATGATAAGTACAATGTAAAGATTAAAATCCGCATTGAAAATACAGTTTCAATTTTGAGAGAAATGAAAAAGACTATTCACACTGAAGACTTGGAATCCAACTTGGCGAAGACGTCACCAGTTCACCAATTACATTCCCGATTTCGGCTACAATACGCAAAGCTAAACCTCTCTATTGTCTTAAATTCTGCCTTCCGTAGTCTCATGGGTCTTTGATTTGGCACTCTGGCATTGATACTCAGGTGGCCTAATTTGCATTTTTAGCCAATTAAAATTAATAATGAAAACAATTGCCTCGTGCAATCCTGTCTTTCTTCATCCGGAATTGAGAGGATATTAGAGTTGACGGTCAGATAATCTGGGGCAACCCTAAAGGGACTTGTGGCCTTCTTGACAGATTCAGGCCCTGCATATCGTCATGGAATGAAGACATGATTGATCGCTCTTGCCAAACACTCAACAACTCATGGCGAATAATTAGCATTTGTTTTTAACCACATCTGCTGTAATGAAAATTAAGGACATAATTCAGCCATAATTTCCATGTGACTAGCTCGAATTTTCAAAAGATTTCAACCATTTTCCTAAAAAAAATTGTTTACTCGTTTGCTTTAGACGAGGTCTTGGAGCGTTTCCCAGATTCATGGAACCTAAATTTAACGGACACTGAAGAAGATTCCCAGTACCTTGGTTCCAAAAATCGTGGCTCTATTGGGGAAGCTGTTGTTAACTTATTGAAAGGTAGCTCATCGATGAAGATTCTAGTTTCTACACTATTTGTTCATCCATCTCATGAACTATAAGTCATCTCAGTAATTTCATTATCGTGTCATGCATTGTAGGAGACACGGAAGCTAGCAGTTTAGGAAATAATATTAATGCAGAACTCTTCACATTGGTGTCAAAACCTGTGAGAACGAGTTGCCAGGAAACGCTGTGTAAGAATAGTTTGGAGCTCCCAAGAACGGAGAAGGCTTGCAAGAATCAAGGTTAGTTATCTGCAAGCTCAAAATAAATTCACTCCTTAAGTACAGCCAGCTGGTCACTAAACTGCCAACAACATAATTTGACAGAGAGGATGGAAATTGAAGAAGTCGACGAATCTTGTGCGCCCTTGGCACCTCCCAAAGAACATCTCGCACACATTCCAGTCCCACATACTAGTTCTCCAAACGCTAACAAACATATCACTGGGGAACTTTTATCAGGTACGCTAGTATTTTAATAGTCAGCTAGTGGCTTTAAAAGATATTGTAAAGCCTATTCACAAGGAAACATTTAATACCGTAAAGAAATTCCAAGAATTGTTTTACAACCAGTATATCACTGAATGTTTTTCTGGTGTAGTTCCACGAGCAGAAAACTCTGTGGAACCTCAATCTCTTTTGAAAGCGTTGGCCCAGAAAGATCTAAAACACAAAGGGACAAACAAACTTGCAGGACAAACAGGCCGCATATCACTTTCGGCTGTAACTAATCAATGTGGGTCTGCAACCATTCAATCTTCAACAGGCGTAGTTAGTAGGAACACAATCCCAGGTAATAATGGTAAGTTCTCGGTTTTACTTAGTTCTCACATAAATTTTGGATAGATCCTCGTATACTAAACATTCTATCCGCTCAAATTTTTATTTTAACTGACGTTGACATATTTCGAGACCTACAACTAAAGTGTTTCTATACTAAAAATGAGTAACTACACTAATCCTGAAGAATATTTGAAGCCGAAACCATTCTAAAGAAAATTTAATGCATTTTACACTGTAATATTTTTAATTCCATTTTCTGCATTTAGAAGTAAAAAAAGGATTGGGTTCGCCATTATTAAGACACCTAACCTGATAGTCAAAACTGCTATTTCTAATTTAAGTGGGTCTCACTCCACTCATTAATAAAATATTTGTATAGAGTACTCAAGATCTTGAATATCTACATTGTAATCTGCAGCAAATTCCCGGTTAAAAATAGTTAGTTTTCATTGCCACACTCATGTTACATGGTGGACACTGGCAATTCAACTATTATTCTCAACTGTACCCAATTTTTTTGGAAACTTTAATCCAGTTTACCCATTAATTGTTTCAGGTTCAGAAAATATACCACAGGGTCGGAATGCAAATATAACCAAACAAGTCGATGAACCCCGCTGCCTATCACGTGAGTAAAATGCTTACAGATTCAAAAACATTTTATTTACTTAAATAAGTAATTTTTATTTCTTGATGTGGCCAGCAGCCTATACAATCATACACTAGTAATCATTTATGCTGATAGTTAACTCCTTGCCAACTTGAAATACTTAAAATTCATGGAATAGATTTGACATATAAGTAAATATTATCAATGGTTTCTTCATTCAAATTGTGGAATAGGAACACTCGTTAATCGTCTCTATCTTTAGTAATTATACACTCATATAGAAACTGATTGGTAATTACATCATACTCTTTGCACTTGAAAATAACAGGACACCTGTCTTCAAATTCTTTCAAGTCAAAAGATTCTCACATTGCACGATTAACATTTTCATATTCATTCATATGTTCTTGAAATATTACAGCCTTCCACAAGCTGTTATTTGTGAAACAATGGAAGTTTTTCCAAACAACTCCTGGGGCCAGATTACGAGCACGGGTAGCACAAGTTTTAACCCGGGTTAAAGGAAACTGGCATCCACAAACTCGGGTTTGGCATTTGAGTAACCAAAAAAGTTACCTAACCCTTCCTTTAACCGCAAGTCGTGAATGAGCTCATTCAAAGCATAACCCCGCGTCAAAAGTTACCCCCAAAATCGGGGTTAAAGCTAACCCTGCCTCGGAGCAGTGTTAAACGCAGAGTTACCGAATAATTTTTTCACTATTCTAATAAAATTAATTACTGTAGCAGCTCCAGCGTATAGTAAACGGTATAATTTGGCTTGAAACAGTGTCTTATAGTTCCCGGAACACATGAGTTGTGTGTTAAGGTCGGACTGTGTAGTGCCACGGTTAAAAGTACCATGGTCTATGGCGGTGTCTGTGTCTGTGCGTCAATACGAGTGCCGAGAAGGGTGCAAAAAGAGGGAGCTAAAGTCTTCTGTCAAACAGGAACAAGAACAAAATTGCTGTTTTGTTTTTCTCATCTAATGTCCGTTTCATTAATGTAAAGATTTGATAGGGATCGATTGAGGAAACTGCCCTAATTAAAGAATACGCAATCATTGAACAGTACTAAAAAACATATAAGAGTATAGAAACTTCCTATCATACTTGGAATTATCCAATACGCCAGCCAAATTTCACTCAATAGTTGCTTGTTTGAAATCGTAGACTGTTGCATGCATGTGTTCAACTAAATAGAGAATCTATTGCGCAGAATGTAGTAAGTGAAGAGTGGCTGAAATGTATGTGTGGCCATGGCATGCATTCGCAGCCTTTGGCACACACAACAAATTAACAAAAATATTTTCACCGATTTTGAATGATTCTTTTGTTAACGGTCGACAGTGAAGACGGTGGATGTTAGAGGAGATTGTGGTTGCGACGGTAGATCTTTGACGGAAAAATCAACGTTTGTGTTGGCGGAGGGTAAGAGGGTAAGGTCATGGTCGACGGTCGACGGAGAAAATGGTGATGATCGACGGTCGACGGAGAAGATGGTGATGGTCGACGGTCGTTGGAGAACATGGTGATGATCGACGGTCCACGAAGAAGATGGTGATGGTGCCTCACACAGTCCCCACCAAATTAAACTTCTTGGGTTACCCAAAGAGTTAAAGTTACCCGAGTTTTTAACCCGTGCTTGTAATCTGCCCCCTGGGAATTCCAAGCTAGTACTCATAATATGTTAGTGCACCTCCAACTTGATGTTTTGCAGAAAAAAATTGAGCGGTTTTTTGTATCAATGAACACGTTTTATTAACCTCAAGTTATTATGAGGACAAAAACACTGCTTGAATTCATGTGGACAGCTTTTTAACTGCTTTTTTCTACAAAAGTTACATGTAGCTACGTGCAATTTCATTCTCTTTTAGTAATGTTGAAAGTTAGGAGCACTTGTGCTTTGAATGGATTTTAATCTTTTAATTTTTAATTTTAACCTTAAACTGATGTTATGCGCGGCCTTCAAACAAAGTATAATCTTAAAACCCTACAAGAAATGATTTTACTTCTATCTGATTCTGATGTATTTCCTTTATTTAATTTCAGAGATTTGTCCAATGATTTGTCAAATAAATCAAATAGCTCCCGGATTGGCTAGCAAATTCTCATCTAAATCGTATCGAATGGAGCCCTAGAATATCAGTAAAGGAATGCGTTCTCGTGCTGGACACATGATTGCGACCAAAGGTTTACAAAACTAAGATACTTGGTGTCAAATTACAGGTAGTTGTAGGTTATACAAACTAGCAGTAATTTACAAGATTATTTCGAGAATCTTGCAAGAATCATACTCAATTCGTTGGTTTTGGTACGAAAGGTGACATATCCTGTATTCATGATTTGAAATGTGGAGGTTGTAAGCGTGGTAAATTGCATAACCATGGTAAACGCGCAAATTATGAATCGTGTTAAAACGCATGCATGGTTTGGATTGGTAGATGTCCAAATTTTTGAGGAATGTTTCTTCATTTTGGAGTAGTAGATGCTTAAATGTTTGTGGAATATTTTGTCATTTCGATAAGTCGACGTCAAAATTGTAAAGGGAGTAGCAATTTGGGGTTGCAAAAAGACAAGAGTAAAGTCAACTCAAGGGTTAATTAAGTATGATGAAGGTGAGTGATGAATGTAGTGAAGAATGCGACAGGAAAGACGGGGCAAGTGAGATTGCCAATTCACGTGTTTATTGAATACAACCAATGTGTGAGTGTGAGAGAGGCATCTTCCTCACACACCTGCCAAAACTACACTCTCGATTGCACACGAAGGCGAAAGGGTTGATGCAGAGATTCGCGGCACACAGACTGCAGGTGCATCAACCTACTGTCCTCTGTGCAATCTTCTTTAATTAATAAGTTGCTGTATGAGGTGAATCTTCCAAGGCCAACTAGGCTTGGGAAGATTCACAATAAAGACCTTGCATACACATCACTAAATCTACAATCGTCCATGACTGCTTACAATTCTCATAGTCTTTTACACTTCACAAGTTATACTTATTATAAAAACAATGTCCACATTAATTAACGGAAGAGTATTTGGTTAATTTTAATTATTGTTACAGATTGAACAAAGTAATACTTGATACATGTTGCTTATTTTTAGCAACGCAGAAGGATACGAATTGATTTGGAGTGACAATCTCATATTCCTAAATTTTCGTATTACAAAATACAAATCAGCTTTTAAAGTAATAGACACATTATGTAATCAATTTATAAATTTTGATTTGGTTAAATCAATTATATTACCCTAGAGCAATAACATATTTTTGAATCAATTTCTTATTGAACACACTTCTGAAACAACCATCCATAGAAAATGGTACTTATTTAGTCGAAAACAGTAGAAATGACTGAATATTTTTTATGATGAAACTTGACTGTCTGACTCACAGGATTGTATGTTCCCCAGAAGTTACTCAGCAGTCGTCGACGACTGCATACATTGTATGTTTATGTTTATGTTGGAAAAAATGATTCGGGAGAGTGGTGTGAAAAAAGGTTATCGAACGTGTGTGAACTGGGTGTGTATAGGCAATAAGTCAGAATCAATAGGTATATTACAAGATTGAGTAAGTACGTTATATATTACATACTGAAAGGAATTTTGGTTTTTTGACTATATTTCGATATTTTCAAATATTCTGGAGAATGATTTTCGGAGAAAAGTTCAAACTTATTAGATGAATGTGGTTGCTAATCCGAAGGCCTTAAAAGGGTCAAAAATATTTTTCACTAGTGTACAGCCCATTGCAGAATCGAAAAGGTAAACAGAATTCCTAATATAAATTAGAGTGGATTGTGTTGGGTGGCCAAAAATCAGGTAGGACTAAGCCTGCAGGGTGTATGTTGGCATTTAGTTTAAAAATAATAATAATTGAGAACAAATTCGGAAAATTATACAGAATCAAAATTAAGAACAATATCTCCAGTTCAGTGTACAGCCAGTACCTGAACCGATTTAAAACCAGTATTCTAGAATATACTGCTGTTAAAAATTCTGATGGGAGGGTTATGTTCACGAAATGTGCTCTAGGGGAATGTTTAATAGGTAAGGGAAGGAATTACACAATGCAACAGGGTGCATGCAATGACGAGGCATTAGAACTTGCACCATTACGAGATGTGCAAAGGAACAAATTAAACAGGTCTAGACAGATAAAATGTGATTGGCCTGAGAAAACAGCTAAATCCAAAAAAAAACAAAAGACAAAGAAATTGAGATGACTGGAAATGTTTTGCTCGTAAGGTGTTGAACAAAGTTTTGACATGAACACGATTACGCTCA
>JAQGAD010002248.1:0-14407 GCA_034696625.1 Isotomurus palustris
CAAGATCTGAATCTATCGTCCTCAACTATTATGGATATCATGCTATCAGCAGTCAAAGGATCCTGTAGAATCATCCAATCTCATCTATACTCTATCTATAACCAATAATCAATAACCAAAAGTTCTCATCTAATATATCACTTTACTTTAGCTTTACAAACAAGTGTTGCCCTGTACTTTCTATTGAATTATCTTTATACCCCTCTTAACTCTTTTATTTAGTCATTATTATAATATATGTACTGTGTCGATAGGCAACTTCATGTACTGAAGCAGTTGACAAGAAATAAACTTGTTTCTCTCTCTCGACAAGGCGATTCATTGTGCCGAATCACGACGAATTTTCTTCCAAGCTGCGTCCTGTCAATGAGACATTGACGAAGACAACCTTGTGAATTTCTAAGATGGGACCAATTAGTAAGTATTCCAGGACAACCAAAATCCAAATAACCTGAAATTACTCAACAACTCCTTTAAATCGCAGAGGCCAGAGACCGACGACATTCCATGGACAGCGAATATAGTCTTTCTACGGAGAAACCTGCAGGGCCTAAGAATAAGCACGACCTGCATAAACTCAGAAAACACAAACTGCACCACCAAAACCACAAGGAGACGGTGGACGTTCCCGTTCCTCAACAAAATGAGGATCAAATGCAAACCCCACCGGAACCCCCATCACAACCTGCCAACCAACCAACCTTAAAACCCCGAATAAGTTCTTCTTATCCAGCTCCATATTGGGAGGAAAAGCTGGCGAAGAACGTCGACCTCTTTACTGAGCTGGAGAAGAGCGATTCACTAAAAGAAGCTCTTGCTGCGGATCCCAGACTCGCAGAGGAACTCATGAAACATCCGGACATCGCATGGGAAGTCGCCAGAGACGAGACCCTCGCACTCAAAGTCATCTTCCGTCCTGACCTCATTCGTGAACTGGCTTTCGCTCGCTACGAAATGCTGAGTGAATTGAAACACGGGATTTCACTCCCAGTTCCTGGAGATCCCAACCACACCCACAAAGTGTCTGCCCAGAGGAAGTCTCTGGAACACAAGCTCATCCAACACATTCCCAAACACAAAACTCGGCTTCGTCCAGGTGAGGAGGAACGCGAAGAATCTTCTTCGACTAGCAGCAACTCAGGTTCCATCCTTTCAGTGGAATCTAGAGCTACTTTGCCAGTAGGTGAGAAACATTTAAATCTCCCATTGGAACTCAACAATTAGCAATTAAGCGCGACTAATTACTTCGTGCAGACGTGAAACCGTCACTCGCTACCACAATTCAATTTCCTCCCAGTATAAATTACATTAGAGAATGTGCCCGGATTTTTATGCGACACCATGTGGAAATCACCGATGGATGTGGTGAGTGTTTCTTGTTTCCATCAATCTTGGAATACTCATAAAATTTACTTTTCTCCTGTTAGCCAATTGCTGTGACGAGAAAAGGGAGTCCTACGATGTGTTAAACACCTACGGGCAATTGTTATACAGAGCTTATGAGACTAAGGGCTTTTGGCCCTTTAGGCCCTTCAGGCTAATTATTACGGAGCCTGATGATACTTCTCTAATAATTATGGTCAGGAAGGTTTCCCTGCGGAACATGCGAGTAAGCACACTTCCTCATAATAAGTATCTCCCAATCATATGCGAGAACCTTCAACTGGAATCCCTAATTCTGTGTAGACTGTAGCGGTCTACTGTCCAGAATCGAAGTACATCGGATGCGTAGAACAAAGCTGGGGCCTTGGGACTCCACGACTGACTCTCAGGAATGAAATCGGAGACGCCATGATCCGTATCAAAGTTTTAAAACGTCCGTTCTGCAGTTACTTCAGATACGATCCAGACTTTGTCTTTGAAGTTAGTACCTTTAAAAGATTATAACTATGACCTTCCATATTCGCTTACTCATCAACTGGAAACAATTCAGCTTAGAACTATAGGCGATCGGAACATCATAGGAAAAATCTCCCCAGAGTGGCTGGACGTGCCTCGAGGAGTCTTTCCCAGTGAGAAGATTTACGGAGTTAACTTCCCCAAAGAGCTGAGTGCGAAGGTCAAAGTGATCGTAATGGCTGCGTGGTTTCTAACAGTAATTAAGCCTGTTTATATCGTGAATCATCTGTAGACTTATGAAATTAGTTAACATAATTAAGCTCCTCCTAATTCCACAGTATTCCCTCTGCTACAATGGAAAGATGGCAAGACAGGTGCGACACAACTTATCAGAAAATGAGAAAGACTTAATAGAATACGTGAAAGAAGACACCGATGATTGGCGTCTAAAGTATGACCCTTCATCAGATTCATTACTCAGCTTCCACCAACCAGAAAGATAACCGCAGATTAATGATTCCTGGATTAACTCGTTACTTAATCTGTTTGTAGATTGCGGTTACATTAAATGAATTCACAATGAATTTGGCTATTTATTTATTCTTATTGCTTTTCGCAGGATTAAACGCACGTCACTAGTTGATAATTTGAGCTCACTACTGTCAATTTTGATTTGTTGTCCTCCAAACTGACGAAGAATGAGTCAATGAAAAAATTAAAACGCCAATTACACCAGCAAACACTTGTTTTTCCAAATAAATAATGTTTTTCAAACTCAAGGAATCCGTCCTTCATTCGAGTCGACTCGTGGCTGAGCATAAGTTTACGCCTGTACACTTGTACTTCTACGTAACTCTAACCTCGAGACTTTAACTCGCTTCATATAAAACCACTCGACCCGTTATTGTTACACCCGCAGTCAACCTTCTGTTCCGAATTCCAGTCACCTACATATTTGACTTCCATAATTATGGCACTACAAACTTTTAGCATTTTTGTTAGCATTTTGTCCTTAGGAGCCTGTGGACTGCTGCCAAAGATTAGTGCGCCTCTTGGCGAAGTAATTGAGACGAATAAATCGTCACTTCCTTCGCATTCTTCCATCTCGGAAGTTGATTTAGTACAAGCCAACATACAAATGCAAAGCGACAGCAACAGTAGCATACTTCTATTTCGGCCTGGCTCTTTGAAAGACATTTCTTATTACCTCTACACCAAGTAAGTTAAAATCACCAACTATTTCATTCTAAATTAAGTTTCCTATTAACTTTGGGGAAATTCGACACATTTTTAGGCAAAATCCAAACCCAGTTCGCATTGTAATCGGGAATTTCTCAGCGCTAGAAGCTTCAGGATTCATTCCAAACGCTCCAGTTAAACTCTTAACACACGGATGGATGGCTGGCTACCAAAATTCATTCCCTCAGGAAATGAAAAATGGTCAGTTTACTCAAAAGCAAAATAGCTTTAACAAACTGAGCGTAAATTCTCATTGCCAACTTTTGGTTGAATTTCTTTCGAAGCCTACTTGAACTACAGCGCAGGAGACATCAATGTAATCACTACAGACTGGGCACCTCTTTCCAAAGACCCGAATTATTTCAGCTCAGCATCTCATGTTCCACTGGTTGCGGAGTCTAACTTTCTTCTGATTGATTTCCTCCTGAAGTCGAATCGGATGAGAATGAGTGACCTCCACCTTGTTGGTCACTCCCTTGGAGCACACGCCTCCGGCATCACCGGTCAGAACACTCAAAAAGGACTAAACCTGACTATTCCTCGCATTTCCGGTAAAAATGGCTTACAGTTCTGAAATCTGATCCCAATACAGAATACAGCTAATAATATTGTATGTCTTAGGCCTTGACCCAGCAAAACCGATTTTCGGTCTGCGAACGCAAGAACACCGGATCGACAGCTCAGACGGAGCATTTGTGGACATCGTTCACACGACAGGAAACCTTGCAGGAATCTATCCAACCTTAGGCGACGCTGACTTCTACCCGAACGGAGGAATTGAACAGCCAGGCTGCAATTTGAATCCCGGTACTCTGTTTTTATAATCAAAATTTAATCTTGTTGAAGTCTTCAGTCCGACATGTTCATATTTATTATTGCAGGTTGTGGACACAGCCGAGCTCACCAGTATTTCACTGAATCCGTCACGAACCCCAAAGCATTTAAAGCGTGTCCATGTCCTCGACCTGACATTATTCCTCCCGGAATGGAGTACGCTCCCCTTCTACTCAACTGCGCTTGTTCAGATGACGACGCTGACGTCCACATGGGACAGTTTGTCTCTGACACGTATGAAATACTCTCTCCTCTCCTGCATTACACTTTAGGAACAGAATTAAAATTGATGGTTTCCTGTTACACCACACATAATTTTGTTTTACAGGACCTCCGGAGTATTTTGCTTGAAAACTAACCCATCTAGTCCCTACTCCAAATCTAATTAGGTACGTTTTGAACCAACCTCGCGTATTTAACCCACAAAACTATTGTGGCGGCTGTGTCTTTCTAGTTGATTGCTGCAATGTATATTCTGTACAGAAAAGCTACTTCCTACGCTAATAAATATCCATGTGTGACGATTCATGAAAACAGAAAATTCTGATAAATCATTTAATTATCACCCGTTCCATGAATATCAAATGTGTAGAATAGGCAATACATAGCAAATTACGCACTTAAATAGACGCATGCAACAGAACAAATGCGTGTGAATGTCAAATCAGACTCAATTCTTCATTGGAAGTACTATTTGAAGAAATTACTCGTGCCTTGGCATATTATTTAACTTCTTTATCCCGTTACATGTAACATTGTTGTCCTTGTTCTTTTGGCCTGATACCGTTGTAGCATATCATTATCTTTGTGTTTTAAACTTTCAACCTTGCTCCTGGAACTATTTACCTTCAACAAAACAAAACAAAAACAATTCAACCTTACCTGTTTTCGACAAAACCCGTAGAGTTTCCTTCACCTTGATGAAACCCAATCCAAATTATCTTGTATTCCTTGAAGATGTGAACCAGTTCCAGTTTCCAGACCAAAGCGACCCACAGAGTCCAAATTGTTTGAATTCGAATGATTAACTTCACAGTGTCACACATAATGTCGTTAAAAGTTGAAATTTTGAAAACCAAATCAGAAACTGCAGAAAATATGCGGAAAAGCATGATTTTCATCCAAGCCACAGCAAAATGATTGAACGACTGAATCTGAGATAGCGCGAAACTCAAACTGCTCACAATAATAAACATTCTGAATTCTAATCAAAAGCCGGTTTGAAATTGCGTTTTTGAAACATACATCAATAATTGGAATTTAATTTAAAAACTTTTCTGGAAACCACTTTCTAGGCTATCATTAGTCAACATGGTTGTTCGATCGTACGAGGATGAGTGTAAGTTCCTGGAGAAGTTGTCAGATACCTCATGGAGAATCAAGAAAGGATTTCAACCAAATATGAACGTAATAATAATAATAATAATATTTTATGAAAACTTGATTTCAAATCTTGAAGGGACCGATTGTAACTCAGACTTTCTGTGTAGGTTGAGGGTATTTTCTACGTTAACACACTGTTAGAGAAGTTGATGTTTGAAGAACTTCGAAATGCTTGCCGTCCTGGATCTGTTGGAGGCTTCTTGCCTGGAATGAAGCAAATAGCAAATGTAGCTGCTCTTCCTGGAATTGTCGGCCGTTCTGTGGGACTTCCAGATGTTCATTCTGGCTATGGATTTGCTATCGGAAATATGGCTGCGTTTGATTATGACGATCCCAAATCTGTTGTCTCTCCTGGTGGAGTTGGTTTTGATATTAATTGTGGTGTGAGACTGCTAAGAACTAACCTATTCGAAAAAGATGTGCTTCCCTGTAAGGTTTGTCCATGTGTTTTTCTCAATATTAAATTATTCATTTATACAAATATTTGGGGAGTATAATAATAGTGAACTTGTATTTTTCGTAGGAACAACTAGCCCAGTCCCTCTTCGATCACATTCCAGTAGGAGTTGGATCGAAAGGAATAATTCCAATGACAGCAAATGACTTGGAAGAGGCATTAGAAATGGGAATGGATTGGTCCTTAAGAGAAGGCTACGTGTGGGCAGAGGATAAGGAACATTGTGAAGAGTACGGACGTATGCTGCAAGCCGATCCTTCCAAAGTATCTGCAAGAGCGAAGAAGCGAGGGCTTCCTCAAGTAAGAAAAGAACGTCTTAACCGACTTCTCATGTCGTGGGATGTACTAAAATACACATAATTAAATTTAAATTGAATTTTCTAGCTGGGAACGTTAGGAGCCGGGAACCATTACGCAGAGATTCAAGTGGTCTCCGAAATTTATGACAAATGGGCTGCGAAAAAGATGGGAATCGAAGAAAAAGGGCAAGTCTGCATAATGATTCATTCAGGATCTCGTGGATTCGGCCATCAAGTCGCAACAGACGCGTTATTGTCTATGGAGAAGGCAATGAAACGAGATAAAATTGAAACTAACGATAGACAACTCGCTTGCGCAAGAATTCAATCTCAAGTGAGTTATCTCTGCGTGCTACTCGATCTATAAATTACTGTATAAATTAATAAAGAATTACTTCCAATATTGGCTGTTTTGTGTCACAGGAAGGACAAGACTACTTAAAAGCAATGGCAGCAGCAGCAAACTTCGCGTGGGTAAACAGAAGTTCCATGACATTTCTAACCAGACAAGCCTTCTCCAAGCAGTTCAACATGTCTGCAGATGACTTGGATATGCACGTTATCTATGATGTATCTCACAATATAGCCAAAGTCGAACAGCACGTAATCGATGGGAGATTAAAGACGCTTCTTGTGCATCGAAAGGTAATCATAATTACTTACAACTTTAGTTACACTGAAATGGAATCATTAATCAAAAATACCAACTTTCAGGGAGCAACAAGAGCTTTTCCTCCACACCATCCGTTAATCCCCGTAGACTATCAGCTAACTGGTCAACCTGTCCTCATTGGAGGAACGATGGGAACTTGCTCTTACGTTTTAACTGGAACTGAACAAGGAATGCAAGAAACCTTCGGCAGCACTTGCCACGGAGCTGTAAGCTGAATTTTCCTTCAAGTTCTCTGTCACTGAAGTCACTGTATCGTTAGGAGAAACTAAATAGTAATGTTTATGGTTAGGGTCGAGCCTTATCTCGAGCTAAATCCAGACGCAACATCGATTACCAAGATGTTCTAAATAAATTAGCTGAGCAAGGAATCAGCATTCGTGTAGCCTCGCCAAAGTTAGTGATGGAAGAAGCCCCGGAAAGCTACAAGAACGTGACTGACGTAGTCGACACATGTCACGCCGCTGGAATCTCCAAAAAGTGTATTCAGTTGAAACCTATTGCAGTCATCAAAGGATAAGCAGTTTAAGCAGCTCAAGAACTGATTCTTCTACCTATTAAAATCTTATTATTATCCTTGTTATAAATCTAACTTATACCCGTGATTTTTTATGTTAATTAATACTAACATTTTTTTACAGTAATTATTCAAAATCAAGATTTAATAAGGCTCCCAATTAATTAATAGTAATTAAATAATTAAAAATTAATCTATATCTTGTGTGTTGTGTCATGTCATTGTCAAAAGAGGAATCGCTTTGTTGCCTGTTCGGAGCAACGTGAGACATCAGCAGCCTCCGGCGCCAACTAACCTGCAAATCTGCATGCAACACAAGAACCAGCAACAAGTGGTCGACTGTCGCTGGAAGTCTCTCGTCGATGAAAGTGTAGACTGCTATTTTAGTCTATTCGACAATTTCTACAAGGATGGCGACACCGGAAGATCTAGAATTCTTAGCTGAACAAGAGATGATCGGAATCGTCCCAAACATCAACTTAGATCACACCCTGTTGATAGAAAAGACTCTCAATCCTTTGAAGTAACCATTTCGACAAGTCGACACACACTAAATATTATGGAAGATAAAGGCTAACAATGTTTTTTATTGCAGAGCTGGACTGCCGACGCAAGTTCCGCTGTGGGTGGCAATGCACCTAAGGAAGATGGAGCGATGTACGGTGATTCCTCCAGACTGGATGACTGTCCAGTACCTGGAGCACATTAAGGTCACTGAAAGGGAGAGCGTTCAGTTCACAAAGATGCCGAGTCCTTACTACATGGAGACTGCCAAGATCCTTTTCCTCAATTGTGCCCAAGACATTCCTGGAGCCACTGAAATCAAAACTCTCATCAAAGTATTTTAACAACTCACTTTATAACATTATTCCCGATTCGGTGGCATCTTATTAACGTGTAAAATTGTAATGTATTTTGCAGGATATTTGGGACAATCGCATATCCAAACTGAGGACATTTATGCTCACTTTCATTGAAACCGGAGCCTCCTATGCCAAAGTAGACAACCTCACGAGCCTGGAAATGAGTACAGTTCGCCCTTTCTTCCCAAACTCCCTGGAACAACTTCACAGAGTGAAGAAGGTCGGCCATTTTGATTAGTTATAATAAAACCATTCATGCAGATTGCTGTTCTGTACTTAACGATCATTTTTATTTTTGTCTTTAGGGAGCGCAACAAGCAATTGTGAGTGCAGAAGCTCAAGCCTCCAGCTCCTCCATGTCGATGTCTATGGACACATCCAACTCAGAACCACAACCAGGATCTTCACATCAGTAGCTTGTAAACTAATTAGCTCTCTAGATGTTCGCAGGTGAAAGTACAATACAGATCTTAATAATTAGTGTTAATTAGTTAGTAATCTGATTGAAAGTCTGGTTCTTTCGTCACTTGCAGCTAAGCGCGTATTTTTATGACAATAAAGAAATAAGTCAATCCGCAGAAACAGACATTTAGTTTCTATCAACGAACGTCAATATCCACATTATTCTGGTTAAGAAAGACATCCGTAAAATTGCTTGAGAGCTTCTTGCCAGGATTTTCAAAACTTTATAAATCGGAATGTTCGCTTCACTGCACAACTAATTCATGCTGCATATTATCGGTTCTATTCATAAAATAATCCCACGCCATTCCACAAACAACAAAAATATCTCCAGCGTGTTCATATATGCGAAGATACAGGAAGAAGTTCCCTTACTTCGCGTGTGGACCTCCCACTCCGTCTAACTTTAAGCCAAGTTTTTTGTTTCTGTGAACTATTTTTTCCCAAGATTAATATCTTTAGAGAAATGTTATACAGCTTCTCAAGACGATACAAATTATGAATAATATCCATATTATGGATTTTCTCATCTTCTGCTCTCGTTCTACACGAGACTGCGTTTATTGATTTTCCCATCCATAAAAATTTTACATTTAAAGTAGGTTTATATTTAATGTTTCTGCTAAAGCACCAATTAAGTTCAAAAGAAACGCATTAGAATTTAGAAAACTTAAGACAATCAAGACGGAGGAGTCTCATCTGTTTTCAATTATCGTTTCCACTGGAAGTTTAATAGGCTTCTCTGGTAGTTAATATTTTATAGCGTATCCCTCAAATTAAAAATTATTCTCACGGTCCATCCTTAAAATTTAAAACGTGTTTTTACAATTACAATGCAATTCTGCACAAGGTCTCTCAAGCTCATGGCTCAGCATCTTCTCGCATCTCTTTTGCACCACTGCAACTCAAACAATTATCAATGAGAACTATTGAGAACTCAGTCTGCGTGAAATTGTCTTCCTTGAAATTAAAGTTTTAAAACCATCCCATAAAACTAAAGCTACTTCTGCAGATATAACTTGTGTTGATGTACAACTGTTTGGTGGACTAAAATGAATAGATAACCAACCAAATCGGATTTCCAGGCATTCCTCTTTTTCAATTACGGTCATTACGATAAATACCTGCCCGCAACATTAAATCATTGCGCAACAAAAAAATGTACGAAACAAAAGTTAAGTACAATTGTTTCCCATGCAATATGCATCCAAAAATTAACGAGCAAAATACAACAATGCAGACAATCCAATGCAGAGATGCAAATTATTTTGAATCACTGAACTCATTTAATCTCCTTAATTTTCCCATTCCGAAACAAGCAATTTTAATATTAAGCAAGCACTTAATTCCCTAAGATTAACCCATCGTTTCCTGATTTCAGACCTCACCAATGTCACCAAACTATCTTCCATCTCCTCCTAATAATAAATCATCACTAGCACGCTAACAAATAACTCGATTACACAATCAACTTACAGATAAGATCTTACGACCACCGAATTGACCCACCCAGTTCCACTCCTCGGACTCCTTCCAGCTTCGTAATCAGCTCCTCAGCGTTCTTATCCTTTCATTCCAGCAGCACGGATAAAGCCAAGATGGACTTGGACTGGGATTCTCCTACCTTTTGTCTCGAGTTTCATGAGATTGTCACTGAAGATGGCTATATCCTCGGCCTCTCCAGACTTTTCGAAAGGTTACCTCTACTTTCAAAAGAGGCCCAAGAGCCCGAATCTCTCTACCCGAAGTCGGGAAAGTCTCCAGTGCTCCTTGTCCATGGGTTCGTGGCATCTGCAGCCCAGTGGTTCGTCAATGAGACTCCCCAAACTTGCCTGACTGAAGAAGCTGAAAACATCGCGAAGAGACTTTGAGGTGACCTTTAGTGTTGCATCGATCAATTACATCCTGGAAACGACCGGACACACGCGTCTGTTTTACATCGGCCACTCGATGGGCTGCACCGTCTTCTTCATGATGGCAGCCTCCAAGCCAGAATTCTGCTCCAAAGTTAAGGCGATGGTTTCACTCGCTCCTGCCGTATACGCAAAACACACCAACAACGTCCTCAAGTCTTTTGCAGCCGTCATCGCTCCCTTTGTAATGCATGAATAATTTTCAAGACCTTTTGAGCTGTAAGATTTGAGACTTAAAAGCTTGCTGATTCGTACAGTATTAGGCAAATACCCGGGTACTTCTTCGAACGGAGATTTCTTCCAGGCCGATTTTCGACTCTGCCAGACTTAACTGCTGTCCGCCTTGTTTCAACGAGACAATTTATCTGCCAGGTTGTTCTGCAGAATCAGCGCAAGTTGCGGAAGCTTTTATGCAGATGAATATACCAAGGTACATGAATAAAAAGTTGCCAAATCTTTCCGTTCTAAAGCATTTAAGGTCTTTACTGTGGGGAAGCAAAGTAGTCTGGACTCTCAGTGGCTTCTCCCCCAAAGTATCCTATATATCAATGTCAATGGCAATTTATCATGTCACTAGCCAACTGCCCAACGAAAAGGCATAGTCAAGAACTCCAAACGTGTAGTATTACTTTACGACGAAAATACTGACTTGTACATCACAGAAAACCTCAAAATCAACTTGCCAAATTTTACAAACTTTGATATTTTTATTTACTACATTTTGGCTAACTGACAATTCAATTTATGTATGGAATTAATAATAACGCAACAAATGTAAATACATAATAGGCTCAAGCGTCATCTAGCAGAAACAGTTGTCTTACACATGCAAGATCACCTGTTGCCACGTTTTCGTTATTATCTCCGGTTTCAAAAACTTCATCTAATAATTCTTCGTCGTGTACTGAGCTTCTAATAACGGACGGATAATTTTCAGGGTCCGCAACCTCACCATCGTCTTCATCATCACTGTCTTCTCCCGGACCGATAGAAATCTGGTATAAATAAGAATTGGAATAAACAGTTAGTTGTTGAAAACTTCAAGAGAGTTGCGAGATAAACTTACTACAATTTGTGGATTGTTTTCCACACACACGTCGTAAAATTTGTCATCCTTCCAGTACTTATCCTCTAATCTACAAGTAGGTACGAAAATTAATCAATTAGGCAAAAGCTGACGTCACATAATGTCTACCTTTTAACATGATCCACATGTTTTTTCCACTGATCTGCCGTGTACTCTGACATAAATTTTTTCAGCTAGCTCGGCAGCTGATTTTGCAGTCTGGTCTGTGTTCTGGTTCCTAACTGCATGCTTTATGTCCTTCCACACATACTCAATAGGATTAAGATCACTGAAAAAGTTCAGGCATTAGGAATAAACCTCATTACTTTTCATGACAAGCACAAAATTACCAATCCATTTGTGTGTGTAGTGTGTATCAAAGTTTTACTACTTACTTCAAGTTTCAGTGATTTTAGTGTAGCTCCTCAATTCTCCAATTTAATCAACTCATAACATAGCTTCAATCCATAATCACCTTACATGTGCAAATTCATGCATACTAGTATCTACGAAATCGTTTTGTGGTTTTCCTTATGCATAGTGTATGGTTTTGATAAATATTGGCGTTTAAATAATCAAGTTCGAAAAGTCATCGATAAGCCCATAATTCTGGATAAGCCCACAATTATTGATAACATTCACATTGGTTTGCATAATTGAAAGGGCTGTTATTTGATTTGCCTACTAGTTACAGAATTATTGGCAATTTACTATGCCACTGTGATGCCGGGCTCCGACTGCTAGTCTGGGGGAGAAGCCACTGAGAGTCCAGACTACTTTGCTTCCCCACAGTATGATGAATTGTGAGTCAACTGATTAGGAAAAGTCGAGACAACGTGACGAATTATTAGGACAAAGAACGCGAAGATGTACGGACAAGAGATTCCTCCGCTGTACGACTTATCCAAGATTGACGTTCCTATCGCGCTCTTCCACTCCGCTGGAAACAGACTTGTCACTGTCAAAGTTAACCTCCCACATCAAAACAAGGATAATTATAATAATAAGTATTAAATATCAAATTGTGCTGCAGGACGGAGAGCGTTTGGCGTCAGAACTTCCACATTTGATTGGTGACCACAAAATCTCAGAGCCGAGGTTCTCTCACCTGTCCTTCATGACGAGTCAACAGGCAGTCCAACTTGTCTACAAACCTATTCTCAACATCTTCAACGGATTCCCCAATAAAGGTCCAACTGAACTGGTTCTCAATCTCAACGCATAATGCGAGATCCTCACACACCTTGTCAGCCTCATCATTACTCACCTCCAGTCTATCGATTTAAGTCATCGAAATTAAATAAAGATCATTAAATGATCATTAATTAAAGTAGATTTATATTTTACGTGTCTGCAAATCTCCAATTAAGTTCAAAACAAACGAAATAGAATTTACAAAACTTGCAGACTAGTTAAATATGATAATAAGAACAATCAAGACGGACAACCGAGGAGTCTCATTCGTTTTCAGTTATCATTTCCACTGGAACTTTAATCGACTGCTCGTGTAGTTGGTATAAAGCGTACCCATCAAATTAAAAATTAATCTCACGGTCCGTCTAATAAAATATTTGTTCTACAATTAAGTACTCTAGAGTAAAATGTGTTTTACATTGCAACGCTGCACAAGGTCTCTCAAGTCTCAAGCTCATAATTCTTCATCTTCTTCCATCTCTTCTCTGCAACTGCAACAACTATCAATTAGAACAGTCTCCACGAAATGAAATTGTCTTCCTTAAAATTAAGGCGTCAGACAGAACCATCCCAATCCCACACAATTAAAAAATACTTCGGTAGATAGCTCCCATTTATGACGAGCTTAGCTGTGGATTAAGATTAAGATAACTAACCAAGTAGAATTTCTAAGAATTTCGTGCTTCTTTTTATATTACGGTCATTACGATACAAACCTGCCTGCATCATCAAATCAACAGCAGTTAAATTTGTTTCCCATCCACACAAAAATTAACGAGCTAAACACAGCCAACAACTGCAACTGCAGAGAGATGCAGATTATTCTGAACCAGTGAACTCGTTCATTCACACATTTCACACAAGCACGCATCCATAAATAATAAGCATTCCAGCTCCAAATCGATCCTTAATTGAACTATAATAACTTAATTCGCTAAGATAAATTATTCGAATGATAACCGATTGTGTAAGTTCATCTCTTAAAGATCGTTTGTTTTTTACCTTCCATAATGCCTGGGAATTCTGAGGAGTCCATCGCCTTCTGCTTTCTGGCCTCACCACCCTTTCTCCCATCTCCTTAAAACGAATCACTATTACACACACGCATACAAATAACTCGATTATACAATCAACTTACACTCAACCTCAGATGCGGTCATACGACAACCGAACTGCCTCACCCACTTCCACTCCTCCAGCTTCGTAATCAGCTCCTCAGCGTTCTTCCCTTCATTCCAGCACGGATTAAGTTAAGATGGACTTGGAATGGGATTCTCCGACCTTTTGTCTTGAGTTTCATGAGATTGTCACTGAAGATGGCTACATCCTCAGCCTCTCCAGACTCGTCGAAAAGTCACCTCCACTTCCAAAAGAGGCCCAAGAGCCCGAATCTCTCTACCCGAAGTCAGGAAAGTCTCCAGTGCTCCTTGTCCATGGATTCGTGGCATCTGCAGCCATGTGGTTCGTCAATGAGACTCCCCAAACTTGTCTCCGTAAGTCTCTTCAGGTAGGAGGAATTCGGTGTCGCAAGAAAACCTTCAGGTGACCTTTGTGTTGCATCTTTGCAGCGCACTTGTTGGCAGAGGAAGGCTATGACTGCTGGCACCTCAATCTCAGAGGAACGAAGCACTCCAAGAAACACTCGACGCTCAAGACGAACTCCAAGAAGTT